>JAEIFO010000559.1:0-49759 GCA_018903695.1 Zaprionus gabonicus
CTTCTGCTACTAAATCTGCCTTCCCTAACTAACCGCAGAACCATGCTAGGGGTCTTATTTATTAACAACCTTATGCAAGGTTACATTGACAGTGAGGCCTTGTTAAGGCAGCTACACTTCTCTGTTCTTGCAGAAGAACTCGCTATTTCCTTCCACTAACACTTTCTTATTGTAGATCGAACTATGCACTGCATGATCCTTTCAGGGTATTATGTTCGGACTACAATAAGCTCCAACACGTCATAGCTAGCACTAACACTATCGCTGCTATGAAGACCTTAATTCTTGCCTATCTAGAACGTAATTAGTAATTAGTAATTAGTATTTGAATCTTCCTCGATTTTCTATCCTATGTTGTTTCTTTTTTCCCCTACTTGCATGCCGCGTTCTATCGCCTCGTCTTTTTTATTTTAGTTTTTTTTCCACATCGCGTTAATTTTTACTCGCGTTTCTATTCGCGTTTCTACCGCGTTTCCGTGTCGCCCGTTATGCGACGGTGCCTCTCGGTCGGTCAGGCGGGAGGTGGACTTCGTTTGGGTTCCGCGCGCAACAAGTATCGGCTTGGTGTCGTTGGACCACTTGATAATACAGTTATTGTATTCAACGTCCAATAATATTCATGCTTTGTATTTATGACATGTTTGATAGTGCTTGTGAAGGTCAAATTTCCATCATCTCTGTACTAAATGTCTCTAAATTCGTGAAGAATTTTAGTCAGAGCATTTCGCTCTTCCTTGTTTAAGTGATGGAGTCTGAATTCATATGACTCATTTTCTCTTGCTTAGTTTATTGCTTCGTCGTCAGTTGATGATGGCTCTAAACAGTTCATGCAGTCGGTATCGTCTTCTGAATTTACCTTTTGCTCGCGGTTGGTATTTATAAAAAAAATATAATTTTATTTTAATAAACACTTGGGCGAAACCCGGAGACAATTCGCGTCGCTCAATAATGAAGTTTGAATTAAATCTAACTTTAAGCTACAAACTGGACGCTTAGCAAACCTTTGGCTGCGTCTTATTTCTATATTGAGCGTACATAAGGCTCTCTTTTATGTTTACATGATACTGGCCACTCTCTTGAGTGGATTGTGCATGGAAACGGATCGAGAAACGAGAATTTGCGCTGCGTAAGCAGTTTTTCGTGGGAATGTGTATAAATGATCGAAGTAGGCTGACTTGTTATTGTCGCCGAATTGGGGGATACAAATGTTTATGTCTAAGCAGGCGGAATTGTCGCAGAATTGGGGAATACAAATGTTTATGTCTAAGCAGGCGGATGGCTTCTGGTGATATACATAAATGTTTGTCTCATATGCTAAGTACAATGGTCAAGTGTATGTATGTGGCGGTGATTGTGGGTGTGTATGTGTGGACAAGTGGTGCACTATGGTATATATGCTACTCTATATATTTTGTAGGATAGTACACCTTTTTTCACAATTTCCAATGGTTGAAAGGTATAAATACTAGATTAATAGAGTACTGCAGTTTTTTAAAAAAAATTTGTATTAGGTTTACTATGTGTAACCCTAATGAACAGATTTTGTTAAGAATTTCATTTTCTGCGATATTAGTATAATAATCTTAAGGTCACTAAGCAATATAATGACTGTGTACTTGATAGCAACTTAAATGGTTTTTTAATTTTAACTAACAGACAGTCCATTGAACCAAAATAGACTAATTTTAGTGTGAAACTCATATACTGCCACTCCGAGACAATGCCCATTTCGGTCTTAACGATACAGGTAACCTGCACATTAATCAAATGAATCACGTAGACTACCAATATTGATACCCTCTTTCCGATTAATTTATTTAAAATAATAATTTTAAGGTAAAACACACCATTACAAAATATTCGACATGGATTAAAACTAAGGTAAAGGTTAAATAGGCTCCCTCGTCAATCATTTTTATATAGATAGAGCTATATTTATGAAGAATTTATGTGAAAGAATTGTGTCTCGGAAGATTAAAATTTTTTTTACATTGAATTTAAAAAAAACGATGACGATAAAAACGATGACAAATAACATATACCCAGAGTAATTGAAAGTATCGCTTTAGTATCAAATTATTAAATTAACATTGTTTTTACTGTAAGCATAATGCCATTACATGCATATGTTAATTCTGGATTGAGTACACAATTTTCTGTAAGTTGATAAAAGGGCATTTAATTAGTCAACTTAGACAACTTACTTTAAACAAAACTAATACAAATAAAACTTACCATATACAGAAATATAACCAACAGATAAATTTCCAACTATTTCCATATAACGTATTCCCTCAAAAATATTTCATACAAGCCTAATAGTTTGACAAGAATGTTTAAACAACTGTTATTCCCATTGACGTTTTTTGAATGCCTAATGTATTGTATATACAAGTGAAAAAAAAAAAATATGAAGGTGTCCGAATGTAGAGATACTGCGTACTTGTCTGAGGGTATAGTAAGTACCGTATGTATATAATGTACTAACTTTACAGATTTTCTTAGGTCGAAAAAGCTATATTTATAGCCGTGCAGAGCAATAAATAAGTTATTTATTACAATATTATATCGACTGAAAAGATTATGGAAATAAAATAAAACAACAAAATGTATAAAAATTACAAATTTTTGCGACATTTAAATTTGATATTTATTATTTGTATTCAATACGACCCACTTAAAAAAATCAAGTAACTCGTTTTTTAAGAGTTTAATAAAAAAATTGCCCTAATTATTTTATTAATAATAACTGAAATAGTCAACAGACACCACACTCAGAATCAGCCCAGCATCGCAAAGACCTTTAGTTTATGCAGCTGTTTTAGAATACAAGACTTCTCGATTCTGGAAAATTTATAAAAAGGCATGTTAAATAGAAATAATGACAGTTGGACGTAGGCTATTAACTCTTGTTAAACGCTCCCGCAATTCTGTGAACGTGTTTGATGTTTCAGTTAAATGTCTACCGCGTTATGTAGCATTTTCTCAATAAAACAGTTGTGCGCAATAACGTAAAAAAGTAAAAGTAACAAAAGCTACTGTCAAGCACACTCAATTAAAAAAACTAGTAAAATCACACTTTCGTAATTTGCAACAAGCAATAAGTCATCAGCATTTTAAAAGTGTACTCATTATCAAAGACTTCAAATTTTTGTATTTTTTATTGTTAATGTTTTCAAAAGCTTTATATTTCGGACTTAACTTTTTTTCTGCATACTCGTATGGTATAAAAAAAATGGCTAAAATATTCAGCAAAAAAAAATAACAGAAACAGTTTTCAGAAGTGCCAGCATCGCTTTTAATTTAATTTTTTAATTTATTCAGCTGTTTTGAGATACAACAGTTTTTGATCTTACGTTGCGAAATGCGAGTCTTGATATCTGTGAGGACACACAAATCACAGTTACTTCAAAAGCTAAAGACACTATATTTTTTGACTTTGACATTCAATTGCTGAATTAAGTATCTTTTTGTCAGGTGCGCTCAGCTTTGGCTTTCGTTTGGTTTTTAAAAACCGTTCCTATTATCCAATTGAATTGGGAGGAAATTTACTAAATGTGATAACTAATTTATAATCGTAAAGTTTGCGTGGCCCGAATGCGTGGCAGTAAATACAATATAAATAAACTTGTGCAACGTCTACAGAAACATTATAAAAGTGTAGTATATCACGGTACTATACATAGGACCAACAGTAGCTTAGACTCGTGCGATTAATTAGACGATAGATGGGCTGGTTGAAAAATCGCTACTTATTAATATAAGTCCGCGACCACGGGTGGAGAATTAAAAAACTGTGAGCTCCGCGTAGTGCGCATGGTATAGTACATATATGTACTTATTCCATAAGGGATCCAAAACTATTTTCACAATAAGGTGCAATACTCGTCATTAATTTGGGCATTCGCTTTTCATTTTCAATTTTACCTTTCGAAAAATGCTTATCACTGTCTCACTTTCAACTAGGAGATATACATATTTATATGTGTATATAATAGTCAAGTGTGGATTGGCTAACATATCACACAGTGAAAAACAGTGAAAAAAAAAATAGTCACCCATGTGTATGTGGATATAAAGAAATTACCTGTACATAACATTTATAAATTAAACAACTAAAACGTAAACAATTAACATGACTCTAATACGACCTCAAGGTAAGCAAAAGCTAAGCAGTCCAGATATCAATGACATTTGTAAATAGTTATAGCTAACCTTTCGGGAAAACGTATATTGCTCGCTTTAATAATTGGACTGCTCCTTGGCTTCTGTATGGCTCAGTTTATTTCATATTTAACTATTTCGGAGAGTATAAGGTCCATTAGAAATGAGGTCACCTGGGACTCTCAACACCGTCATAATTTATCCGACTCCATAGTATCTGAGGTTCAGAAGTTAAACCATGATCATTCGGGCGACAATTCTTCAGTGGCCGACCAGCTCAAGAAGGAGGTCCGCTTGCTTTGTTGGGTTATGACAAATCCCACTAACCACAAGAAGAAGGCTCGCCACGTAAAGCGCACTTGGGGCAAACGCTGCAATATTCTGCTTTTTATGAGTTCTGAGGCTGATTCCGAACTACCAACAGTCAAACTGGACGTAGGAGAGGGACGCCCAAATCTTTGGCGTAAGGTGAAAGAGGCCTTCAAGTATGTGTACAAACATCACTTCAACGATGCAGATTGGTTCTATAAGGCGGACGACGATACCTACGCTGTGGTCGAGAATCTGCGCTACATGCTTTATCCCTATCACCCTGACACTCCCGTTCACTTCGGGTTCAAGTTTAAGCCCTTTGTCAAACAGGGCTACATGTCAGGAGGATCGGGATATGTTCTCAGTAAAGAAGCAGTTCGTCGATTTGTGGTTGAAGGAATCCCCAATCCGAAGATTTGCCTTCCTGGAACAGTAATCAACGAGGACATAGAAATAGGGAAATGTATGGAAAACCTAAATGTGACGGCAGGCGATTCTCGGGACTCTAATGGGCGGGGTCGCATGTTTCCTTTCATACCCGAGCAGCATTTGATACCTAACAAAGACCCGAAATTTTGGTACTGGAATTACCAGTACTATAAATCCGACGATGTGAGATTGAAGCTTAAAATCGATTTTGACGTTCGGGTTATAAGTTTTGTTTTTTTAGGGACTCGACTGTTGCTCGGACAATGCTGTATCGTTCCATTATGTATCGCCCGGTATGATGTACGTCTTGGACTATCTGATCTACCACCTGAAGCCCTTTGGCCTTCTTCAGAGCCCACATCGGTTACCATCCAAACTAAAAATAGGCGAGTTTCTTCCACCACCCAAAGAAGAGACTTTGGCCAGCAACGAAGACTCTAAAGATGATGAGGACGATTTTCTGATAAAGTCTACCACAACTGCATCGATAAACGAAACGGAGTCATTGACTTCGGATGAGGTCAATTCCATAAAAATAAGGAGAGAACGTCAGTCAAGACTATTGAAAGATATAAAACAATTGGATTATGATACGAAAGAATTGGAATCGCTCTATAAAAACAAAAAAAAAACATAAGCTTTATAGAAAATATTTCAATCAATGAACTTACTCGAAAAAAATCATTTATGTTGATTTATGATTTATTTATGATTACTAAATACTACAAAAATCATCATCAATTTTTTAATTAATTTTTTTTAACTTTTTGGTACGCAACATATGTAATCAGAACACTTTTATAAACTTTGCCGACTGTTGCCCAAATCTTACAGTTGCGTGTGTGTGCCGATGTGCCGGCAATTGATGTGTGTTAGAATGGGATACCAATACATAAATGTGCAAATGCAGACATGCATATATCGGCGTCCCGCTCTAACATTGGTATACATTGATTGTCTTAAAAACTGGATAAAAATATGAAATGAAATTTTTGAAACCTTTTTTTTATTGATATTTAATTTAAATAATTTAGCACTGTAGTTTTTCTTTTAGTTTATGAGAATAAAAAAAATAACCATAAAATTGTGATTAAAATAAAAAGTTGCACCAGCCGCGCATAGGACTTGAACTCACGTACGCACACACACAAAATCCTAAAGGGCTTCCCGTCCGCCACTCTAACCGCTAAGCCACCTCCACATTATTGTTCGATCGGCAAAGTTGCATTCTGATCCAATTCTGCTACCATTCTAGGCAAATAAAAAGTTTTATAAAATGCTGCGTGCCCGACGCTAGATTTAAACTTCGGTATGCTTGCGGGAAGGGGCGTGGCCGCATTTAAAAAAAACTTTGAAAACTGCAACATACACGGATGTTGTCACAAAATTTTAAGACTCTAGCTTTTATAGTTTCTGAGATCCAGGTGTTCATACAGACAGACAGACAGACATGGTTCAATCGACTCGGCTGTTGATACTAATTCAGAATATATAGTTTATGGGGTCGGAGATGCCTCCTTCTGCCTGTTACGCACATTTGCGTTCCGACAAACACAATAAATAAATAATAAAATTCATGGCCCAAAAAAAAAATTTTTTAAAGATTAAAATAAAACAAAATTTAAAAATGTTTATACCCTTCGACCATTGAAAATGGTCAGAAAAGGGTATACTAACTTTGTGAAAATGTATTTAACAGGCAGAAGGAGCCGTGGGAGACCCCACAAAGTGTATATATTCTTGCTCAGGATCACTAGCCGAATCGAGTAAGCCATGTCTGTCTGTATGTCCGGATGTCCAGATGAACACACAGATCTCAGCTATTATAATATCTAGAGAAAATTTGACATGAAGGTTTCTGTTTACCCGGCGCAGGTGAAGTTTATTTCAAATGTTGGGTGCCACGCCCACCGCCCCCGCAAATCAATAATTGAATCTTTTAAGCTGATACGTGAGCGACATATAAAAGATACAACAACCTGATTAAGACCATACTTAGCTAAATATGTTACCAACATAACGCCATAACGATCGGACAACAAACTCAAACGATATTGATAAAAACACCCTGTTCGTAATGACTTTGCATGCAGACCAGCAAGTTGTGACGTCATTGCAATGCTCATGTAGGAAAGAAAAGGAAAAAGAATGCGAGCGCGTAGCTCCAGCTGTTGTTCTCTTGTTTTCTATGCACACGCATTTTTTGCACTCAAACGCACACGCACACATACATACATTCGTGTTTGACCAATGAATGCATATACACGTATTCATACAAAGCGATTGCATATAAAGGCTTACGTTACGATATTTCTATTAAGTAGAAGTATCGAACAATTATGGACTCTTTACGTTTAAATAAGTTCGAATGGTATCCTACTGTCGCGTGCCACTCGACTGTTGTTGTACATTGCAAGGTATCTCTGTTGTATGAGTTGTTTCTGCAGCTGAATTTTAGGCACCCAGTCGTAGATCTCAAGTCATTTTATATGTTTAATTAGGTTCAGTTCGTATTTAACTTCAATAAATGTTCTTTCTCCGTCTTGCCCGTTTAAATGTCTTTCTTATTATTTGATCAATCACTGAGCCACAAGGCCAGCGATAAACTAGAGAAGTGAAGCCCCAACATAATCATCATAGGAAGATTACCCCTTTCCTGCATATCGACTGCGGCACACCTGGATAGCGATCAACATCGGTGGACAACATAGAGGTCAACTTAATGGGCGCCCAATGAGAGGAAAGGTAACAATAATAGCATCGAGCGCGGAGGTGACAGAAATCCTCACTTTTTAAAAATCAACACGGCGAAAACCAAGATTAGAACAAAAAGGAAGACCAGAGGCAGACCCCAGTGGCAATAGAGGTTGACTCATCTTCTAAACATAGGCAAACTACAAATTTAAATATGCCCCAAACTAGCGGAGAACACGCCCAAAAAAGTCAAAACAACTAGATCCTGGCGGCAGCGACTGAACAATGTTGATCAGAGCGTCCCTAAATTCTCAAGATACAGATCCAGAGTACCAAAAGTCAGCGGAGGCCGCTTCAATTGTAATCAAAGACAATAACGAGTTATGTGAAAACGACTCACTACGTTTTTAACGGATTGCTCCCGGGTGCCGTATGTAAAGTGACAGGTGCGTGGGAAAAAAATAAGAGTACTAATTGATATGGAGCGGCAAAGGTGCTTAAAGAAGTAAATCCTGGCGATACACGGCCTGAACTAGGTAAAAAGTTTTCCCAGTTTCTTCGTTCTTAGTGCTAGACTCACTAAACTCATTCGATGCTATTATTCGATTCGACTTGTTAACACAAGCACATGTAGCATTGAACCTATGTAACAATATTATTTACTGCAAAAGCAAACCCAAACAGTTGCAGTATTACTACTGCACCAGCGCTAACTTTACCGATGAAGTTGACATACATTTATTTTTGTAGCTTTCTGCCTTTCGGCGTGAAGTATGCTGCAAGCATTTCGCAAAGAAACATCGATGACATCCTGAAAGAACACATAGGAAAAGTATGTTAAATCTATGGATGACTTGATAATTTTTTCTGAAATTGAAACTGACCATGCGCAACATATTGACACTTTTAAATGCGATGAGAAAATGTAATCAAAGAACGAGAGCCCTTCGATTATCTTTGGCCATTCACGCACATGGCCTGTGTGTCATGTTTCAAGTCACCCCAGACGCCAACAAGTACCATTCTCAAAGAAAAAAATCTTAAAATCTTAACGATAAACAATTCTCTCCCAATTAAAATTCGATCACATGGCGATAATAGCTAGCCGAAATATTTAAAACAAGCCAACTGAAATAACCGCTCACGTACTTGTCTCAGGATAGATAGATCAGCTAGATAAACGCGAACACGTCTCCAGTTCAGCTAGAGCCACTTCAACTTTGAAGTCTATTGCCCAACTAAGTCACAATCAAAAGGCTCTACACTTTTTTTTTACTAAAATATTCCGGAATTTTATTAAATCCCTTTCACAGGAAAAGAGTATATTTAAAAACAAATCCCTTTGCGAACAAACACTTACGATTTCTATTTTTATAAGCCAGACAGAACAAAATAGAGTCAATATGAACCAACAAGAACTTAACGCACACATTGGAAGAATGGTTAATCAGACAACAAAATAACCTGAATAGTGACTTCTTAGATGTACCAAACCAAATAATAAGCCTCAACATCGGGAAAATCTTAACGATTTAGATAAAATACCGGATGTAGTTAAAAGCATCCGAGAGTTCTCAGGCGACCGCGGAGAATTTAGTTCGTGGAAAAAGGGCGTAGACAGAATCATAGAGAACTACGTGGCACTACAAGGCACTGCTAAATATTTCGGTATAATACATACCATAAGAAACAAATTTGTTGGCAATGCCGACACAGCCTTAACGTGCCACTAGACTGGAATGCCATTTTAAAGTGCTTAACAATGCATTACGCAGATAAGCGCGATTTGAGTACATTAGAGTACCAATTGACAACCATTAATCAGGGTGTCAATCAAACAGTAGAGGAATTCAATCACCTGTCTTTACTATTGAATAAAGTTGGTTGAATGGAATTATCTCGCGAGTCAGAACAAATGATTACTAAGCCTTACAGAGATAAAGCTCTAGACACTTTTATTCGTAAATTGAGAAGATACCTACCTCGCCTTCTTTGAATGAAAGAGCCTGAAGATCCACCTCAAGCTTTGCATCTATGTTTGAAAATCGAGAACCAAACATATCGATCAAACTATGCTACAGGAAAAATTCAATCTACGGTCTTTCGAGCAAACCAAAAACCAATACCAATGCCTAGAACTCAATACTTGAATAATTCGACTCCCCGAGCACCTCAAAATATGCCTCAAAGAGTACCGATTGCTCAACAATATAGCAGACCAATGTATAACATGACATTATTTAGCAACCAAGCACCAATACAACAATCGTACGTACAACAACCATACGCACAGCATCGATACGCAAGACAGCCGTTCATACCAAACCAACTTTCGTACCGAATCGCCCCACAGCACCAAAACCGCTGCCCCGTCCTGAGTCTATAGACGTGGACCCCAGCATCCGCACAAGACAAGTGAACTATTTAAACAGACCACCGAACTTTGAAATGGGTAAACGACCAGGAAACCCCATTCCCCCTGTTCCACAGGATGAAAAACGACAACGTACTTTCAATATAGAAAGTAACGAACAAAATAATGACACTACTACACCTAGTAGCAATGACCAGAACACAGAAAACGAACAAACAGAATATAAACAGTTAGCCTACAACCAAACAGACTCAAACGAATACGGACAAACGTTAGACTAATACCAAGAACAATACGAGTACTGTTACGAGACCGATGTAGGACAAGAACTATACGCTGATCTTCATTTTTTAGAGTAAATAGCTTCTCCTTACCTTATTTTGAGAATACTTATTGATACGGGATCTAATAGAAACTATATTAAACCTAGTTTAGTTAGTAACCCCACTCCAAACAAGAAATCGTTTCAAGCCGTTATAGTTGGAGGTAACGTTAAAATTACACACTATAAATTGGAACACCTATTTAATATCCGAGATGTGCGTATTAAATTCTTTCTTTTTCCGACATTAAAATCTTTCGATACCATTCTCGGCATCGACACTTTAAAATACTCACACACATTCGAACTATATGATCATTAAGAACAACGTAAAAGTAATTATTAAAGAAAACAAAATATGACTCAATTAATAATATTAGCCCCCATACAGACCATTTACTTGAAAATTTTCCCAATTTATTTTCAAAACCA
The DNA here is from genome assembly GCA_018903695.1 of Zaprionus gabonicus. Lineage (NCBI taxonomy): Eukaryota > Metazoa > Arthropoda > Insecta > Diptera > Drosophilidae > Zaprionus > Zaprionus gabonicus. The sequence goes on from JAEIFO010000559.1 coordinate 10,728, forward strand.
GACAAAAATTGACGTACACTACTAACGTAACAGCAGAAATACACACGAACAATGAAACACCTAAATTCTACCAATATTCCATGTCTCTTAAAGACGAAGTTAATACAAAGATTTCAGAACTATCAGCAAATGGTATAATACGACCATCTCGTTCTTCGTGCAATTCACCTGTGTGGATTGTTCCCAAGAAGCTCGACGCTTCAAACGAAAAGAAATACCGAATGGTAATATATTATAGGAAATTAAATAAAGTAACAATAGCTGATAAATACCCTATCCCCGAGATAAATGAAGTGCTTGCCCAATTGGGCAACAACAAACTTTTTTCCGTTCATGACTTAAAAAGCTGATTTCATAAAATAAAACTAAAGTTATCAGATATAGAGAAAACCGCTTTCTAAGGCCAAATATGAGTTTACACGCCTACCTTTCGGTCTTAAAAATGCTCCATCCATTTTTCAACGAGCACTAGACGATATACTACGTGAACATATAGGGAAAATTTGTTATATCTATATTGATGATATAATTGTTTTCAGCCAAGATGAAAAATCTTATCTTAAAACTTGAATACCATATTCGATACCCTACACAGAGCCAATATTATATGTAAACTCGATAAATGCGAGTTTCTCAAAAGTAAAGTTGAATTCCTAGTTTTCGTAATATCCGATAAAGGTATTGAAACCAACCCTGACAAAGTCTCGGCAATATCTAATTTTCCTACCCCAAGGACAATAAGAGAACTCAGCTCATTTTAAGGCTTATCAGGATACTATAGGAGATTTATAAGGGATTACGCAAAACTTGCTAAACCACTCAGCATACTGTTAAGAGGTGAAGATGGACACGTAAGCAAGAAAGCAGCATTAACTAAAGCAATAAGCTTCAACCAAGAAGCTATATATGCATTTAGGAAACTAAAAAATTCTTTAATATCACAAGATGTGATACTTAAATACTCCGATTTTAAAAAGGAATTCCACCTCACCACCGATGCATCAAACTATGCCATTGGTGCAGTTCTCTGACAGAACAGTCAACCTATCTAATTCATCTCAAGAACCCTCTCCAAAGCTTAAGAAAATTGTGCAGCTAACAAGAAAGAGATGTTGGCCTTTATATGGGTCCTTAAAGCGTTACGTAACTATCTATACGGTAAAGCCAAAGTGAAAATATACACTGATCAGTAACCGCTTACACACTCATTGAGTAGTTGGAATGGCAACGCTAGAATTAAAGATGGAAATCTCACTTAGAAGAATACGACTCTACAAACCAGGAAAAGACAATGTAGCAGCAGATGCATTGTCTCGAATTTCAAATTTAGCTCAGATAAAATCAGTATCCACTCAACATAGCGACGAGAGTTCAAGCCATAAGCTCATCCCTAGTATAGAAGAACCCATTAACAAATATAACAAATCTTTATACATAAATCAAACAGCAACGACTACAAATTTAGCATACCTTTCCCTGTTTCATAGACATGACATTTACCGACAAACTTTCGAACTTGACGAACTTATACTAATACTTCGGAAATACCTTAACCCATCCGTTATTAACGGAATACAAACTTCTGAAGATATCATGGGAAAATTACAATCAATATACCCAAATAACTTTAGTAAAGTCAAAATTCACTTTACTCAAAGTAAAGTTACCGACCTCTCTAATGAATCAGAGCAAGAAGAAGAGATACTTAAAGTCCACAATAGAAATGCTATGGTAAATAAAATTCAATTGTCCGAAAAATTTTACTTTCCCCAAACGAAGAAAAAAATAGAAAATTTGGTAAAACAATGCAAAATTTGCAAGGAAAAAAATACGATAGACATCCGACTAACCCCGTTTTAGAGCAAACTTCCTATTCCGGAATACCCCGGACAAATTATCCACATCGACATCTATTCTACAGAAAAGAAATTAGTTCTAGCTGCCACAGACAAGTTCTCTAAATTAGGCCAAAATACTAAAGTCCAAAGCAATAGAAGACATAAGAAAGATTATTTTCTACTATGGCGTCCCCAAATATGTTGTCATGGGCAACGAAAAGTCTTTAAATTCACATTCCATAACTTTTATGCTCAAAGACCAACTCAATATAGATATTTTTCAAGCACCACCCTACAAAAACACTAAACGGCCAGGTCGAAAGACTCCATTCGACAGTCTCTGAAATAATAAGATGTATCAAGAAAGATGGAACCCACAGAAATTTTCCAGAATTACTAGAAAGAGCAGTGGACGAATATAACTACACTATTCATTCTGTAACAAAGAAAAGACCACTTGAAGTGTTCTTTGCTAGAACAGTATCAACTAACCCCGAAGCCTATGAACAAACCAGACTTGACAACAGACTAATAGACAAACAGAAAAACGACCTCGAATACCATAACCAGAAACGCATTAAAAAAATACAACGTAGGTGACGAAATTTATGTTAAGATAAACACACGAATTGGTTCTAAATTATCTTCATGATATAAAAAAGAAATAGTTAAAATAAACAAGAATACTACAGTAGTAACAGAATCAGGAAAGAAAATACACAAAAGTAACATCCGAAATAACTAAATTTATTATATTCTTTTAGGGCATTAATGCTATGCACCATAACAATAGCGCATGGATGTTTATTTATATTTAAGATTTATTTAGATTTAAAATAAAAGTTTTTAATAGTCGTAAGGCGTCACGTGTGGTGTGCTTGACAGATAGCTATGGAAAGAGGAAGAATTAGCGATGAATACAAGGATATCGATTACAGACACACCATCTACACACATGGATCAACCGCCAAATCAAAACAAGTCATCTCTACGTCATCAGACATCTAGACCACGCCGCACCATTAGACTTCCTGTTCGATTCACAACTTGAAGTCTAGGAGGGAGAACAGACTGCAGTAATAAATAAGGGATTAGGAAAAAATTCAAACATCCACCACAAGAATAATTCATGTTATAGATATAAACCACATTACAAACACTTTAAACACCTTTGCTTCATACATAGATAACGAACTAAAACATTCAAACAGTTACCACACTATAAAAAAAAATTTGGGCCGATCGGATAATGTTTAATGGGCGCCAAATCGCCTCAAAGTTGGAAAATTTGGTTTATATGAAAAAATTACTCACACGTTAACTTTTTTTTTTTGTCTAACTTCTTTAAAAATGGTTTATGACTATAACATTTTGTTTTCTGTTTATATATAAGAAAAAAAATCATTATTTGTATCATAATTGCATTATATAATTAAGGAGAAATCACAACAATATTTATTAAAAGCCTTCATTTACTTACTTATTTTGGAGTCCACGATTACATATATTTATTATCGCTTATAAACATAAAAAATGTGGCGAAAGCTGATATTGATGCCGCGTGCTATCTTGCGATATATCGATATGCAAAGTATCAAAATGCAACTTTGGAGTCATTTCTAAACCGCCGTTAGTTTGTCCGCGTTACTTTGTTGGTTGTAATTTTGCTTAACAACAAAATGTCAAGTTTGCAATCACGTTTATACACAAATCCAGTGGCACGCAATTTGACTGACTCGGTATATATGGTTGATATGGTTGGACGCATCGCACATCAAATTATGGGTGCAAAACTACCTTTCAATGGGAAAGTTCTGCGGTTGTTTTTATTTATTTAGCAACCAAGCACCAATACAACAATCGTACGTACAACAACCATACGCACAGCATCGATACGCAAGACAGCCGTTCATACCAAACCCAACTTTCGTACCGAATCGCCCCACAGCACCAAAACCGCTGCCCCGTCCTGAGTCTATAGACGTGGACCCCAGCATCCGCACAAGACAAGTGAACTATTTAAACAGACCACCGAACTTTGAAATGGGTAAACGACCAGGAAACCCCATTCCCCCTGTTCCACAGGATGACAAACGACAACGTACTTTCAATATAGAAAGTAACGAACAAAATAATGACACTACTACACCTAGTAGCAATGACCAGAACACAGAAAACGAACAAACAGAATATAAACAGTTAGCCTACAACCAAACAGACTCAAACGAATACGGACAAACGTTAGACTAATACCAAGAACAATACGAGTACTGTTACGAGACCGATGTAGGACAAGAACTATACGCTGATCTTCATTTTTTAGAGTAAATAGCTTCTCCTTACCTTATTTTGAGAATACTTATTGATACGGGATCTAATAGAAACTATATTAAACCTAGTTTAGTTAGTAACCCCACTCCAAACAAGAAATCGTTTCAAGCCGTTATAGTTGGAGGTAACGTTAAAATTACACACTATAAATTGGAACACCTATTTAATATCCGAGATGTGCGTATTAAATTCTTTCTTTTTCCGACATTAAAATCTTTCGATACCATTCTCGGCATCGACACTTTAAAATACTCACACACATTCGAACTATATGATCATTAAGAACAACGTAAAAGTAATTATTAAAGAAAACAAAATATGACTCAATTAATAATATTAGCCCCCATACAGACCATTTACTTGAAAATTTTCCCAATTTATTTTCAAAACCAGACAAAAATTGACGTACACTACTAACGTAACAGCAGAAATACACACGAACAATGAAACACCTAAATTCTACCAATATTCCATGTCTCTTAAAGACGAAGTTAATACAAAGATTTCAGAACTATCAGCAAATGGTATAATACGACCATCTCGTTCTTCGTGCAATTCACCTGTGTGGATTGTTCCCAAGAAGCTCGACGCTTCAAACGAAAAGAAATACCGAATGGTAATATATTATAGGAAATTAAATAAAGTAACAATAGCTGATAAATACCCTATCCCCGAGATAAATGAAGTGCTTGCCCAATTGGGCAACAACAAACTTTTTTCCGTTCATGACTTAAAAAGCGGATTTCATAAAATAAAACTAAAGTTATCAGATATAGAGAAAACCGCTTTCTAATGCCAAATATGAGTTTACACGCCTACCTTTCGGTCTTAAAAATGCTCCATCCATTTTTCAACGAGCACTAGACGATATACTACGTGAACATACAGGGAAAATTTGTTATATCTATATTGATGATATAATTGTTTTCAGCCAAGATGAAAAATCTTATCTTAAAACTTGAATACCATATTCGATACCCTACACAGAGCCAATATTATATGTAAACTCGATAAATGCGAGTTTCTCAAAAGTAAAGTTGAATTCCTAGTTTTCGTAATATCCGATAAAGGTATTGAAACCAACCCTGACAAAGTCTCGGCAATATCTAATTTTCCTACCCCAAGGACAATAAGAGAACTCAGCTCATTTTAAGGCTTATCAGGATACTATAGGAGATTTATAAGGGATTACGCAAAACTTGCTAAACCACTCAGCATACTGTTAAGAGGTGAAGATGGACACGTAAGCAAGAAAGCAGCATTAACTAAAGCAATAAGCTTCAACCAAGAAGCTATATATGCATTTAGGAAACTAAAAAATTCTTTAATATCACAAGATGTGATACTTAAATACTCCGATTTTAAAAAGGAATTCCACCTCACCACCGATGCATCAAACTATGCCATTGCTGCAGTTCTCTGACAGAACAGTCAACCTATCTAATTCATCTCAAGAACCCTCTCCAAAGCTTAAGAAAATTGTGCAGCTAACGAGAAAGAGATGTTGGCCTTTATATGGGTCCTTAAAGCGTTACGTAACTATCTATACGGTAAAGCCAAAGTGAAAATATACACTGATCAGCAACCGCTTACACACTCATTGAGTAGTTGGAATGGCAACGCTAGAATTAAAGATGGAAATCTCACTTAGAAGAATACGACTCTACAAACCAGGAAAAGACAATGTAGCAGCAGATGCATTGTCTCGAATTTCAAATTTAGCTCAGATAAAATCAGTATCCACTCAACATAGCGACGAGAGTTCAAGCCATAAGCTCATCCCTAGTATAGAAGAACCCATTAACAAATATAACAAATCTTTATACATAAATCAAACAGCAACGACTACAAATTTAGCATACCTTTCCCTGTTTCATAGACATGACATTTACCGACAAACTTTCGAACTTGACGAACTTATACTAATACTTCGGAAATACCTTAACCCATCCGTTATTAACGGAATACAAACTTCTGAAGATATCATGGGAAAATTACAATCAATATACCCAAATAACTTTAGTAAAGTCAAAATTCACTTTACTCAAAGTAAAGTTACCGACCTCTCTAATGAATCAGAGCAAGAAGAAGAGATACTTAAAGTCCACAATAGAAATGCTATGGTAAATAAAATTCAATTGTCCGAAAAATTTTACTTTCCCCAAACGAAGAAAAAAATAGAAAATTTGGTAAAACAATGCAAAATTTGCAAGGAAAAAAATACGATAGACATCCGACTAACCCCGTTTTAGAGCAAACTTCCTATTCTGGAATACCCCGGACAAATTATCCACATCGATATCTATTCTACAGAAAAGAAATTAGTTCTAGCTGCCACAGACAAGTTCTCTAAATTAGGCCAAAATACTAAAGTCCAAAGCAATAGAAGACATAAGAAAGATTATTTTCTACTATGGCGTCCCCAAATATGTTGTCATGGGCAACGAAAAGTCTTTAAATTCACATTCCATAACTTTTATGCTCAAAGACCAACTCAATATAGATATTTTTCAAGCACCACCCTACAAAAACACTAAACGGCCAGGTCGAAAGACTCCATTCGACAGTCTCTGAAATAATAAGATGTATCAAGAAAGATGGAACCCACAGAAATTTTCCAGAATTACTAGAAAGAGCAGTGGACGAATATAACTACACTATTCATTCTGTAACAAAGAAAAGACCACTTGAAGTGTTCTTTGCTAGAACAGTATCAACTAACCCCGAAGCCTATGAACAAACCAGACTTGACAACAGACTAATAGACAAACAGAAAAACGACCTCGAATACCATAACCAGAAACGCATTAAAAAAATACAACGTAGGTGACGAAATTTATGTTAAGATAAACACACGAATTGGTTCTAAATTATCTTCATGATATAAAAAAGAAATAGTTAAAATAAACAAGAATACTACAGTAGTAACAGAATCAGGAAAGAAAATACACAAAAGTAACATCCGAAATAACTAAATTTATTATATTCTTTTAGGGCATTAATGCTATGCACCATAACAATAGCGCATGGATGTTTATTTATATTTAAGATTTATTTAGATTTAAAATAAAAGTTTTTAATAGTCGCAAGGCGTCACGTGTGGTGTGCTTGACAGATAGCTATGGAAAGAGGAAGAATTAGCGATGAATACAAGGATATCGATTACAGACACACCATCTACACACATGGATCAACCGCCAAATCAAAACAAGTCATCTCTACGTCATCAGACATCTAGACCACGCCGCACCATTAGACTTCCTGTTCGATTCACAACTTGAAGTCTAGGAGGGAGAACAGACTGCAGTAATAAATAAGGGATTAGGAAAAAATTCAAACATCCACCACAAGAATAATTCATGTTATAGATATAAACCACATTACAAACACTTTAAACACCTTTGCTTCATACATAGATAACGAACTAAAACATTCAAACAGTTACCACACTATAAAAAAAAATTTGGGCCGATCGGATAATGTTTAATGGGCGCCAAATCGCCTCAAAGTTGGAAAATTTGGTTTATATGAAAAAATTACTCACACGTTAACTTTTTTTTTTGTCTAACTTCTTTAAAAATGGTTTATGACTATAACATTTTGTTTTCTGTTTATATATAAGAAAAAAAATCATTATTTGTATCATAATTGCATTATATAATTAAGGAGAAATCACAACAATATTTATTAAAAGCCTTCATTTACTTACTTATTTTGGAGTCCACGATTACATATATTTATTATCGCTTATAAACATAAAAAATGTGGCGAAAGCTGATATTGATGCCGCGTGCTATCTTGCGATATATCGATATGCAAAGTATCAAAATGCAACTTTGGAGTCATTTCTAAACCGCCGTTAGTTTGTCCGCGTTACTTTGTTGGTTGTAATTTTGCTTAACAACAAAATGTCAAGTTTGCAATCACGTTTATACACAAATCCAGTGGCACGCAATTTGACTGACTCGGTATATATGGTTGATATGGTTGGACGCATCGCACATCAAATTATGGGTGCAAAACTACCTTTCAATGGGCAAGTTCTGCGGTTGTTTTTATTTATTTAGCAACCAAGCACCAATACAACAATCGTACGTACAACAACCATACGCACAGCATCGATACGCAAGACAGCCGTTCATACCAAACCCAACTTTCGTACCGAATCGCCCCACAGCACCAAAACCGCTGCCCCGTCCTGAGTCTATAGACGTGGACCCCAGCATCCGCACAAGACAAGTGAACTATTTAAACAGACCACCGAACTTTGAAATGGGTAAACGACCAGGAAACCCCATTCCCCCTGTTCCACAGGATGACAAACGACAACGTACTTTCAATATAGAAAGTAACGAACAAAATAATGACACTACTACACCTAGTAGCAATGACCAGAACACAGAAAACGAACAAACAGAATATAAACAGTTAGCCTACAACCAAACAGACTCAAACGAATACGGACAAACGTTAGACTAATACCAAGAACAATACGAGTACTGTTACGAGACCGATGTAGGACAAGAACTATACGCTGATCTTCATTTTTTAGAGTAAATAGCTTCTCCTTACCTTATTTTGAGAATACTTATTGATACGGGATCTAATAGAAACTATATTAAACCTAGTTTAGTTAGTAACCCCACTCCAAACAAGAAATCGTTTCAAGCCGTTATAGTTGGAGGTAACGTTAAAATTACACACTATAAATTGGAACACCTATTTAATATCCGAGATGTGCGTATTAAATTCTTTCTTTTTCCGACATTAAAATCTTTCGATACCATTCTCGGCATCGACACTTTAAAATACTCACACACATTCGAACTATATGATCATTAAGAACAACGTAAAAGTAATTATTAAAGAAAACAAAATATAATATGACTCAATTAATAATATTAGCCCCCATACAGACCATTTACTTGAAAATTTTTCCAATTTATTTTCAAAACCAGACAAAAATTGACGTACACTACTAACGTAACAGCAGAAATACACACGAACAATGAAACACCTAAATTCTACCAATATTCCATGTCTCTTAAAGACGAAGTTAATACAAAGATTTCAGAACTATCAGCAAATGGTATAATACGACCATCTCGTTCTTCGTGCAATTCACCTGTGTGGATTGTTCCCAAGAAGCTCGACGCTTCAAACGAAAAGAAATACCGAATGGTAATATATTATAGGAAATTAAATAAAGTAACAATAGCTGATAAATACCCTATCCCCGAGATAAATGAAGTGCTTGCCCAATTGGGCAACAACAAACTTTTTTCCGTTCATGACTTAAAAAGCGGATTTCATAAAATAAAACTAAAGTTATCAGATATAGAGAAAACCGCTTTCTAATGCCAAATATGAGTTTACACGCCTACCTTTCGGTCTTAAAAATGCTCCATCCATTTTTCAACGAGCACTAGACGATATACTACGTGAACATACAGGGAAAATTTGTTATATCTATATTGATGATATAATTGTTTTCAGCCAAGATGAAAAATCTTATCTTAAAACTTGAATACCATATTCGATACCCTACACAGAGCCAATATTATATGTAAACTCGATAAATGCGAGTTTCTCAAAAGTAAAGTTGAATTCCTAGTTTTCGTAATATCCGATAAAGGTATTGAAACCAACCCTGACAAAGTCTCGGCAATATCTAATTTTCCTACCCCAAGGACAATAAGAGAACTCAGCTCATTTTAAGGCTTATCAGGATACTATAGGAGATTTATAAGGGATTACGCAAAACTTGCTAAACCACTCAGCATACTGTTAAGAGGTGAAGATGGACACGTAAGCAAGAAAGCAGCATTAACTAAAGCAATAAGCTTCAACCAAGAAGCTATATATGCATTTAGGAAACTAAAAAATTCTTTAATATCACAAGATGTGATACTTAAATACTCCGATTTTAAAAAGGAATTCCACCTCACCACCGATGCATCAAACTATGCCATTGCTGCAGTTCTCTGACAGAACAGTCAACCTATCTAATTCATCTCAAGAACCCTCTCCAAAGCTTAAGAAAATTGTGCAGCTAACGAGAAAGAGATGTTGGCCTTTATATGGGTCCTTAAAGCGTTACGTAACTATCTATACGGTAAAGCCAAAGTGAAAATATACACTGATCAGCAACCGCTTACACACTCATTGAGTAGTTGGAATGGCAACGCTAGAATTAAAGATGGAAATCTCACTTAGAAGAATACGACTCTACAAACCAGGAAAAGACAATGTAGCAGCAGATGCATTGTCTCGAATTTCAAATTTAGCTCAGATAAAATCAGTATCCACTCAACATAGCGACGAGAGTTCAAGCCATAAGCTCATCCCTAGTATAGAAGAACCCATTAACAAATATAACAAATCTTTATACATAAATCAAACAGCAACGACTACAAATTTAGCATACCTTTCCCTGTTTCATAGACATGACATTTACCGACAAACTTTCGAACTTGACGAACTTATACTAATACTTCGGAAATACCTTAACCCATCCGTTATTAACGGAATACAAACTTCTGAAGATATCATGGGAAAATTACAATCAATATACCCAAATAACTTTAGTAAAGTCAAAATTCACTTTACTCAAAGTAAAGTTACCGACCTCTCTAATGAATCAGAGCAAGAAGAAGAGATACTTAAAGTCCACAATAGAAATGCTATGGTAAATAAAATTCAATTGTCCGAAAAATTTTACTTTCCCCAAACGAAGAAAAAAATAGAAAATTTGGTAAAACAATGCAAAATTTGCAAGGAAAAAAATACGATAGACATCCGACTAACCCCGTTTTAGAGCAAACTTCCTATTCTGGAATACCCCGGACAAATTATCCACATCGATATCTATTCTACAGAAAAGAAATTAGTTCTAGCTGCCACAGACAAGTTCTCTAAATTAGGCCAAAATACTAAAGTCCAAAGCAATAGAAGACATAAGAAAGATTATTTTCTACTATGGCGTCCCCAAATATGTTGTCATGGGCAACGAAAAGTCTTTAAATTCACATTCCATAACTTTTATGCTCAAAGACCAACTCAATATAGATATTTTTCAAGCACCACCCTACAAAAACACTAAACGGCCAGGTCGAAAGACTCCATTCGACAGTCTCTGAAATAATAAGATGTATCAAGAAAGATGGAACCCACAGAAATTTTCCAGAATTACTAGAAAGAGCAGTGGACGAATATAACTACACTATTCATTCTGTAACAAAGAAAAGACCACTTGAAGTGTTCTTTGCTAGAACAGTATCAACTAACCCCGAAGCCTATGAACAAACCAAACTTGACAACAGACTAATAGACAAACAGAAAAACGACCTCGAATACCATAACCAGAAACGCATTAAAAAAATACAACGTAGGTGACGAAATTTATGTTAAGATAAACACACGAATTGGTTCTAAATTATCTTCATGATATAAAAAAGAAATAGTTAAAATAAACAAGAATACTACAGTAGTAACAGAATCAGGAAAGAAAATACACAAAAGTAACATCCGAAATAACTAAATTTATTATATTCTTTTAGGGCATTAATGCTATGCACCATAACAATAGCGCATGGATGTTTATTTATATTTAAGATTTATTTAGATTTAAAATAAAAGTTTTTAATAGTCGCAAGGCGTCACGTGTGGTGTGCTTGACAGATAGCTATGGAAAGAGGAAGAATTAGCGATGAATACAAGGATATCGATTACAGACACACCATCTACACACATGGATCAACCGCCAAATCAAAACAAGTCATCTCTACGTCATCAGACATCTAGACCACGCCGCACCATTAGACTTCCTGTTCGATTCACAACTTGAAGTCTAGGAGGGAGAACAGACTGCAGTAATAAATAAGGGATTAGGAAAAAATTCAAACATCCACCACAAGAATAATTCATGTTATAGATATAAACCACATTACAAACACTTTAAACACCTTTGCTTCATACATAGATAACGAACTAAAACATTCAAACAGTTACCACACTATAAAAAAAAATTTGGGCCGATCGGATAATGTTTAATGGGCGCCAAATCGCCTCAAAGTTGGAAAATTTGGTTTATATGAAAAAATTACTCACACGTTAACTTTTTTTTTTTGTCTAACTTCTTTAAAAATGGTTTATGACTATAACATTTTGTTTTCTGTTTATATATAAGAAAAAAAAATCATTATTTGTATCATAATTGCATTATATAATTAAGGAGAAATCACAACAATATTTATTAAAAGCCTTCATTTACTTACTTATTTTGGAGTCCACGATTACATATATTTATTATCGCTTATAAACATAAAAAATGTGGCGAAAGCTGATATTGATGCCGCGTGCTATCTTGCGATATATCGATATGCAAAGTATCAAAATGCAACTTTGGAGTCATTTCTAAACCGCCGTTAGTTTGTCCGCGTTACTTTGTTGGTTGTAATTTTGCTTAACAACAAAATGTCAAGTTTGCAATCACGTTTATACACAAATCCAGTGGCACGCAATTTGACTGACTCGGTATATATGGTTGATATGGTTGGACGCATCGCACATCAAATTATGGGTGCAAAACTACCTTTCAATGGGCAAGTTCTGCGGTTGTTTTTTTTTGTAATAAGTGAATCGTAAAACTAAGCTGAAAGGAAAGTTCAAATTTAACTATTAAAAGTTTACGAAAAGTGGAATGCTGCTCGTAAAAATGAAAAAAACCCGAAACGCAACGAGTTTTCAGAAACCATAGATGATCTATTTGATATTGCTCATGCTGTGCTCAAACGCACAAATTCGCAAATATCGAAACCGATTTATGGTAAGCAAGTACAATACTTGTTGTATTTACATAAACATATGTGATGTATCCATATTTTTACGGGTACACTGATTTGTGCAACCGTCTTACTCTCCTGGTTTTTATTTCAATGAAAAGCAAGGGTTTAAATTTATTGATTTTAATTGTGCCGCTGCATTTCTTACATGTTATTCGATAAGAGCCTGTTTTGCAAGTTTTTTTTTTTTTTTTTTCCAGTTTGTAGCTTTTATTTGTTGAATCTTTTCAATACCGAAAACTAACAACAAGTTAACAAATCTTACGTGTAAATACTAATTATCAGTACATTTCTTGAACTGTATTATAAGAGCGGCCTAAAAGAAAAATTACTGCTGGGTTGGCAAGTCGTTTCGACGTAGGCGTGATCGGCTGCTTAGCCTAGTTAGCCTCCTCGCAAGCTGGTTAGGATGCGTTGATAGCTTGTTAAGGTACTTTTCCTTTTTTTCCGCAATTTCGTCTTTTACAGGTGGCACGTTTAGATCTTTGTGAATGTTGGCGTTTCGAACATACCACGGTGCCCCGGTGATAGTTCTCAAAATCTTCGTCTGGGCTCTCTGAATGATATCGATGTTGCTGTTGCTGGCATTTCCCCATAGCTGGCAGCCGTAAGTCCAGATTGGTTTTAGCGCTGAGTTGTAGAGTAGCACCTTGAGGTCCAAACTGAGCGGTGAGCGGGAGTTGATAAGCCAATGAAGGCTGTTGGCCTTCAGTTTTAAGTGAGTTCTCTTGGCTTCGATGTGTCGGCGCCAAGTTAGTCTTCTATCGAGGTGTACTCCCAGGTACGTCACTTCGTTAGCTGTTGGAAGTGCGACGTTGTTCAGCGTGAGGGGTGGACAATCTTGCCTATTAAGGGTGAAAGTTACTTGCTTGCATTTTTGTTCGTTTACCTTTATACGCCAGTCGGATAACCACTTTTCCACGTCGACCAGGTAGATGGCTAGCTGAGATGATGCTTTGATTGGGCATCTGGAGCGGCTGAGAATAGCTGTGTCATCCGCAAATGTTGAAACTGTCAGGTTACTACTTGTAGGGATGTCTGCTGTGAATAGGACGTATAGTGTTGGGCCTAGTACGCTGCCTTGTGGGACACCGGCTTCAATACTGTGTTCGTCGGATATCGCAGTGTTGCACCTAACTACAAACTTCCTGTTGTAGAGGTACGACTCTAGCAGTTTGTGAGTGTTGTTTGGAAGTGTTGTTTTGATTTTATACATCAGACCGTCTAGCCAAACTCTGTCGAATGCCTGCGAAACATCAAGAAATATTGCAGAGCAGTATTCCCGTTTTTCAAATGCGTTTCGTATTTCTGATGTTATGCGGTTAACTTGCTCAATAGTTCCGTGTTTTTCACGAAAGCCAAATTGGTGAGCTGGTATTGTGTTGTGCGTGTTCAGGAATGGAGTAATAGTCAGAGACAGTAGGCATTTTTCAAATAGTTTAGATAAGCAGGATAGAAGGCTTATGGGTCTGTACGACGATGGAACAGTGTGATCTTTTCCCGGCTTAGGTATCATTATTATTATTGACTTTTTCCATCTTCCTGGAAAGTAGCCAAGTTTGTTGATGGCATTGAAGAGCTGGGTAATGCTGCATACGGCACAGTAAGGCAGCTCAATAATCATCTTAGGGGTAATTAGGTCGCATCCTGCAGATTTTTTCGGGTTCAGATGTTCTTTGATGATTTTTGAGATGTCGTTTGAGCGAAACACAACTGGAGCGTGATGAAGCTGGGAGTCGTCTGTTGCGGGCGGAATTTCGAACGTGTTTGTTGCACAATTCGGTTGGAAGACTTTTTGGAGATGAGTGGCAAATGTACTGGCTCTATTTTTGTCGCTACGGGCCCAGCCACCTGTGTGGTTTCTAATTGGGACCACTGGTACTGTGGGTGAACCAAGAGTTGGGTGAGCTTTCCACAGTGAGTTTTTTGTACTGGATGTTGATAATTTTTCAATATAAGTACGTTGGGCAAGCTCTTCTTCTTGCTTTAAAGCTTTTGTAAGTTTGAGTGTGGCGTCTTTTAACTTTTGTTTCGCCGACGGTGATCTGGAGGACTGCCATTCTCGCCGTAGGCGCCGTTTTTCGAGAACAAGTTGTTCGATTTGCAGGTTGGTTTTTTTGTGATTTGTAATTTTGCTTACTGTTTGCGGTGTTGAGCAGCGAGCTGCAGCAACGATGATTGACTCCAGTGAGTTAACAAAACTATCAATGTCAGCTTCAGCTTCAAGAGGTGGGTTGAGCCCAATATGTAAGCTTATGTATTTTTTGTAGATGAGCCAGTTGGTTTTGTCTGAAGTCAACTTGTAAGAGTGGTTTGCTGGTTCTGGGTGTCGGAGCAGATTTATTAGGAGGGGCGAGTGGTCAGATGATAGGTCTGGGAGGCACTCGGCGCTTATCAGATTACGGGGAATGTTTTTGGTGACTGCGAAATCAATTAGATCAGGTAGTTTTTTGGGGTCAGTTGGCCAGTATGTAGGTGTGCCAGGAGAAACGTGGTCAAGCTTGTTGTTTGCTTTTATAATGGCGTTGTAGAGCTGTTTTCCTTTTGGATTCACGGGTCGAGACCCCCCAGTGTGTGTGCTTGGCATTGTAGTCCCCGGCTGCTATAAAATGTTCTCCAAGTGAGTTGAAGAATTCCATAAATTGGTCTTCTGATAAAGTGAAACGAGGTGGGCAGTAAACAGCGGCTAAGGTAAGCTGGTTACCATTATCCAAATGAATTTTTATTGAT
Organism: Zaprionus gabonicus; assembly: GCA_018903695.1. Taxonomy (NCBI): domain Eukaryota; kingdom Metazoa; phylum Arthropoda; class Insecta; order Diptera; family Drosophilidae; genus Zaprionus; species Zaprionus gabonicus. The sequence continues at coordinate 26,470 of JAEIFO010000559.1, forward strand.
GTTGCTTGTAGATAGTTTTTGCCAGTCTCAATATGACAGTGGTGCTTTCTTATCAAAATCCCGGTCCCGCCGTGGGCCTTACCATCTGGGTGATTGGTTCCGTAGAAAATATATCCTTTTATGTTGAAGTTATATTTGTTTGTGAGGTGTGTTTCCGAAAGTAGCATTACGTCGATGTGCTTTTCGAGAAGGAATTGAGCTAGCTCAAGTTTGTGTTCCACGTAGAGATTCTTAGCGAGGCCAAGAAGATGATTATTTTGAATGTTGTGATACAAGCAATTGTATCAACATGTTTTGATTACGCATTAGATCTTGCATGGTTGTCCGCATAAACGCCATAAACTCCGCCATGCTCTGCTGCAGGGTTAGTATCATTTCTTCGAATTTGTTTTGTTGTTGTTCCGTTGGCTTTTTGTCTTGTACCGGATTGAAGTCCACATATTTGGATTGTGAGCATGGCGCATTGGAGGCTGGGGGCTCTAGACCTGATCTTAGAGCGCTTGCATATGACGCGTTTTTGGTAACGAATCCTGTACCAAGTGAGGATCTGGCTGCGGTAGAGAAGAAAACTTCTGGGTTGTGTTTGGAGGGTATTTTTGTGATCGGTGCGTTTTGCGAGCGTACAATGGCTACGCGCTGGTTAATGCGGCTTTTGAGCTCTTTGTATACTGGGCAGCCTCTGTAGTTGGCTGTGTGATTGCCTCCACAGTTGCCGCACCTTTTTCCGCTTGAGTCTTTTTTGGGTGCACTGCAGCTGGCTTTTTTTTATGGAGCTCGCCACAGACTACGCACACTGGGCGCAGCTTACAGTAAGACTTTGTGTGGCCGTATTCTTGGCAGTTCATACATTGTACCAGATTGTTGCGTTTGTGAGGTTATTCTACGGTGATTCTACGATGTAGTAAGAATTGCAGTTTGTAGATTGGATGCACGTCGTTTCTTTTTGGCATCTTTGCTTCAGGTGCAAGTTCCACCTTGAAGAGTGGTTGCGGCTGTCTATTTTTGTTTAAGATGTTGAAGACTGATTTTGCGGTAAATCCTTTATCCTGTAGCGCCAGCTTTATTTCGTCTGGTGTTACATCAGGCTCTATGCCCTTTAGTACGACTTGCAGACCCTTGCTGCTTTTTAGCTGGTATGTGTAATAGCTTTTTTCCCCTTCATCTAAGTACTTGGTTAAGGCTCTGAAGTGTTGTTCAGACTTGGTTTGAACTTTAGTTTCGTGGATGTTGCCCCTAACTAAGGGAATTATGTGGAAATTTGCGTCACCTATGAGCTTTATTACATTGTTTACAAATGTACTAGAGCTTTTCTCACGTACAAAAATTGGTGGTGGCTTTGGCCTATTTTTGTCGCTTCCATCAGCTTCAACGGGCAGGTCTTCAATAGTGTCTGCCAAAATGTCAAACCTGTTGGCATTGTTCGGTACTACGCCTAAAGTTGTGTTGGCGTTGGCGCGTGTGATTTTTGGTTTGTTTACATTTTTTTGGGGGCTTAGCTTACGTTTGATTTGGATGTAGCGATCCATTCCAGTCTGTATGGCCGGCTTTGCGTTTTCGTTTTCGTTTGTTGCGGTTTGTTTTGCTGAGTGCGCAGCTTTCGTTGTGTTCGTGTGTGTTGAGCGGGCAGTCGGCATCGGTGTTGTTTTAGTTATTGAGGTTGTCGCGATAATTGAAGAGTTTGTGCTTGCTGTTACAGCTAAGTTCTGTTCTCTTTGCTTGGTGTGAGCAGATTTTGTTGGTAAGGGAGAGGGAGACAAAGAGCAAGATCGTTCTTTGACGTTCGCTGTAAGCAGGTGTTCGTTTAGAGGGTCGGGAGTTGCCGATCGCGGGCGGTCGGATTGCGTCGACCCGATAGATAGTAGCGACGGCGACGGGGAGCAAGAGCGTTCACTGTCGCGTGTTAAGAGAGAAAGATCAGCTGTCAGGTTGGGGGTGATTGACCGCCCTCGGTTCGGTTCCGCAGAGACGACGGAAAAGTAAGCGTTGTTGCGTTGCGAAGAGAGCCGTCGCTCATCTTGCTGACGTTGACGCTGCGCGCGAGCTTCGTTTTCACTCATTGTTTGTGGTTAGTTTATTTATATTTGTAATTAGTTAATTGTTGATTGATAACTTATAGATTTGTCAGAAAATCTATATGTGCAGGCATTGCACTGAGCGTCTTTTCGCTTATGATTTTGTGTTTGGTTCACTTCGCTGCTTCGATTTTTTGTTTAACTGGAGCACTGCAAGTGATCAGATTTTGGCGAGGAAGTGAATAAATAATTAAATCGAGAAATGTATGTCTTTTACATATTCCTTTGTTTTAGGTCAGTAATGCACGTTCAATGGTCGTTCATTGGGATGGTAAACTAATGGATGATACGAGGGTCGTTTGATAAGTCCGTGACTTTTTGTATTTGCCGCGCACCTGCTCTAAATACAACACTGCTCCTGTCAGCAGTTATCGATTAACAGCTGACTGTAAAATTTTGAGAAAGCTGCGTTTTTTGGTTTGCGTTTTATAGGCATTGAAAGCAGACGATCTCGTGAATTTTAACGAAAATGGAAAAAAGTGAATTTCGTGTCAGCATGGCAAAATTTCATAAATTGGGCTACGAACTGCTACCCCATCCAGCATATTCTCCAGATTTAGCCCCCTGTGACTATTTTTTGTTTCCAAACATGAAGAAATGGCTCGGCGGTAAGAGATTCGGGTCATCACAGAAACAAACGACTATTTTGAGGGCCTTGAGAAAACCTATTATTTGGAAGGAATAAAAAAATTGGAAAAACGCTGGACTAAATGTATAGAGCTAAAAGGAGATTATGTTGAGAAATAAAACGCTTCTTTGACGAAAAAAATATATTTTATTCAAAAAGTCACGGACTTATCAAACGACCCTCGTATTGTTGGCACACGTAGACCGCATTGCAGTTCTGGTTAGCTAAAATTGCATATCTAAATTTCTAAGTGCTGCTATCATTGAACCTTCTACTGGGGAAAACATTGCAAAGGCTGTACTTGACGCGTTAATCAAGTGGAACATTATAAACAAAATCGGCGCAACGAATTTTGACACAACTTCATCAAATACGGGATCTAAATTAAGAGCGACTGTCTTTCTTAACAAATTTTTATTTAAAAGCTTCTTCAATTTTCTTGCCGACATCGCATATATGAGCTTATTTTGAAAAACGTTTTTGAGCTGAAGTATGCCTTAAGCAGTGCTCCCGAGTTACTTTTGTTCAACCGTTTCGCAGCAGCTAGGCCCAAGATAAACCAAAAGCCTAACAACTCTGGATTGGATGATCCTGTAATTCGCAAAACTATAACCCAGGAACAGGAGCTTTCTCTTAAACAGTTTTGTCATTTGCAACTGCAGCTAAAATCGTAAAGCAGAGCAGATAATCAGGAACTTCTTCACTTGTCACTCGCATTTCTTGGCGAAAACTACACTTTTCGATGTTGCAGTTCAACGTCCAACGCCAGGTTTATGGGTAAAGCAATTTACAGTCTCAAAATACTTATATTCTGCGGTCAATTTAAGTTGAATAAGCGAGAGATGATTGCACTGCGAGATATTTGCTTATTTATTATACTTTTGTACATAAAAGTATGGTATGAATATACAAATGCAATCAGTGCTCCAAAATTAGACTTGCAGATTGTGAAATATGCCCTTATGTACGGAGACATTGATATTTCGGTGTCTGAAAAAATAATTTCCAAAATGAAAAGTCTTTTGTGGTATCTATCGCCGGAAGTAGCTGCTTTACCATTTTTCGATCCAGTGACAGTTGATGAAAAAAGAAATGTGATTAACCAATTAAAAGTAGAGGAGCCGAAAATAACGATTTTGGAGCAAAAGCGTATTTTAGACGCTAACGACGTGCGATGCAGATCTATAAGTGACTTCATCTGTTACAAAAGCAGTTACTTTTTCGATGCATTCGGGCTATCCAGCAGTTTCCTAAAACATGATCCACTAACCTGGACGGAAAATGACGATTATATCGAGTCATTTAATTTTTTTATGCTGGTTTGTTTGTTGTCAACGATACTGCTGAGCGTGGCATAAAATTTATGAAGAACTACAATCGAATTTCGACAAAAAATGAGGAGGAAAAGCACCTTATTCTTCAATTCGTTGAGAGATATCGGAAAACATATCATATAAAAGACCTATGAAACTGTGTTCAGAAAAATGTGTTTGTAAATATAGGGTTGTCAAATATCTCCCTTCCGCTCTTTTGTCTTTTGGATTTCGCGACTATGTACAAAGCGCTACAGAGCTCGTATCTGGCAACACTATACATAATGTCGATGTCACGAGATGCCATATGCCGGTCTAACTCGATGTATTCCATGATTTGATCGGTATTTGTCGTCACAGATTTTCCGCCGGCTGGCTTATCCATGGTGTCGTTTTCACCGGCTCTGAATCGTCGAAACCATTCCTCCGCGGAATTCCTCCATCCCCCAAAACACCATTAATCTCACGAAACGTTTTTTTAGCGGATTTGCCTTTAAGGAAGGAAAACTTTAAAAACTTAAACTCCATGTTTACACGTCTATAACTGTTGAACGCAATATCCAAACTAATCATGCATAGCGTTGTTTTGTAGGTTATGTCAAGACTTTTCAAATAGAAATACATTAGCAATAATTAAATTAACACACTGTTCGTATTGAAGTGATATCCAATGGGTTAATTTAAAGCTCACGCTTCGAACACAAGCTTCCCGTTTAAGCGAAGCTTTCACTCAATGCAAGCTTTCCCCTCTGCCACTGTTCCTAGTTAAGCATAGTTAAGATCTCTCCCTATTGTACTCTTTAGTATTAAGCAAGCAGTGAATGTAAGCACACGCCGTGCAGAAATAAACGCCAAAGAAAAGAAAATCACTAGTGTTTTTTACCTGAAACCTAGTTCAACAACTACAACAAGAAGAACAACTACAACAGCTACTACCACATCAAATCTGGATCTGTCCTCCTACGTTCTCAAGAGAACATTTTGGTCCTTCGAGCCGGAGAACTCACCACCACTTCGTTTTGATAGACCCAGATAAGTACAAACCTACCTACATACATACAAGTGCTTTACATTCCTACAAACTGCTTTACTTTCCTACAAACTTACATATATGTGTTTTTATGTTCCTACATACCTACTTGAAAGTGCTTCACATACATATATACACACCCTTAAGTGAACTTTATACATAAGCGCCGCTAGATCAGTAGCGCTTGGCGAAAATTGCGGTTATATAAGTTAACACCAGCTAACCGCTTCCCTTGCCCCTCACACCGCACAACTGGTGTCGGGGCTGAACGGGTCATTGATCTGCGCGTTGCGCGTTTCCTGCCTCGTCGCCGCTGCTGCGTCAGCGCATCAGCGTCAGCACAGCTACTCCACGATGTCAGCCAAAAGCCGATAACCGCCGCATCAGCCGAATATGGACAACAATGTTGACCGAACGCGGCAGCGGAGTCACGTTGCGCTTGGTCAGCACTTATGCGGCTGGCTGAGGCCTCAACGGCTCACAACCGAGGAGCGGACGGGCACTCTTTGGAGACCAGCAGAATCAACGACAAGCAATTCTTATATTTGTTAGAATAAGTCAAGAATAATAAATTGTTCAAATCTACATTCGTCGTGTGTTCTACTTTGATGGAATTGATAACTAGGTAATATCGCACCTAGTGGCGGCCTCGGGGTTTTCCCCCTGTGCCGGCACTTAACTGGCGCCCGAGCAGGGACAGGCGATGTCCGGTTGAATAACTACGGTCGAAATTACTGTGCATTAAAATAAAAACGATAATGAAAAAAATTGAATATTGAAAAAATTGTGAAAAATTTAAAAAAAAAAAAAAAAAAAAAAAAAATAAAACACATGAAGTGGAGATAACAATAAATTAGATCAATGTTCAAAAAAAAAGAAAATAAGTGCTGCGTTGCTGCGTGAACCGCGAACGAAGTGATCAACAAATAAGAAAGCAATTACCCGCTGCCGGGGGAACTACGCCAATCCCGGGGCGCATAATATTGCATAAACTTGTGAAAAAACAGAAGGTGTGCAACCTGTGTTGTGTGCACTAAAGTATGATGTAAAATAGTAAAACAACGACCCGCCACCGGAGGACGCCTCGTCGTCCATGCCGAGCGCAAACGTTGTACGACACCTATAACTTAACAAACACAATCGACCCACTGCGGCGGTACGGCACACTTGCTAATTCGCGGGTGCAAAAGATTGTGTGCAGTCAACCAATAATATGCAAAACCACTGCGGCAGTCGATCTGCGAGTGGGAAATGAAAGTAATATGAGCGCCCAGCGCGATAAGGTGGTGAGTGGCAGCCTGTTGGATACGTTAAGTGGTGTGGAATGCACCCAAAAAAAACCGCCCAACAAGTTGTGTGGCGACCGTACCTTAGTAGGCAAACAGCCAAAAGGGATACTACGGAACCACCGCGCCCAGTGCCGAAATAAATTGAGGTGATCAATAAGATGCACGCACGCAACAGTAAATTATTACAAAATGAACAGCACATAGAATAAGTAAAACACACGTGATCGAAAAAAAACACTGTAAAATACAATATAAACAAACGCACAGCTGATTTTGACCGCAATTGAAAGAATTATAATACCATTTTCTTTGTACAACCAACTAAATCACCTTTTTCTGTTTATAACTAGAATCCTCTTATTGTAAGGGTGCATCTCATAACAAAACCAACCGATAAACGACAGTCAAGGGTGAGTGAAATATTTCATTTATTTTTGCCATTTGCTAGATAACAATTGTGAGACAAAAAGGGCGAAGTTCTTGCCAGCCAAAGCCATTGTCGTCTATTACCTCCTACCTCTTACCTCTTACCTCTCTTACCTTAAACACTTCCTGAACCTTTTTTAACTCGAACCAAAGTTTACAATGGAAGAGACCTTGCGAATTCTTGGGGAGTCACTTAATGCCCTGACCAATGCGGTAACGGGCATTAAGGAGGACTTGAAAAAGAATAACGACAGGTTGGCTGCCTTAGAACAAGACCGTGGGCAGGGGAAAAGTTGCAAATGCTCTTCTGGAATTTTGACGCCGTTAATTATTACGGGTCGCAGATACGACTGTAAAGAGTCAGTTAATTCAGCGAGTGATCCATCGTTAAGAGGAATCAAATGGCGAGTATAACCTGGGTGCGGGTATTCGCATAAATACTCTGACCTGGTTGTGTCGAAAATAAGTTGATTCTTGAAGACGTTGATCGGAGATTCAACGTGGGGAATCAATTTTGAACTGTCATGAGAAGCGCTATGGGCAGTATCCAAAGACTGCATATCATCGTCTGGGTTTGCCTTCGAATCAGTACCCAACTGGTTAATCTGAGGCGGAATGCGTGAAAGCGCATCAGCCACAACATTAGATTTCCCAGGTTTGTAAATGAGTTCACAGTTATATTCTTCTATACGAGCTTTCCAGCGTTTCAGTTTTGCATTGAAATTTCTGTTGCCCAAAGCAAATGTGAGGGGTTGGTGGTCAGTGTATACCCTAATGATACCGGCACCATATAGGTAAGCCCGAAGGTTGTCCAATGCCCAAACTATAGCGAGCATTTCTTTTTCAACAGTAGCGTAATTTTCCTCTGTTTTGTTTAGTGATCGGGAAATGTACGCTAACGGCCTATCTTTACCATGGTCGTCTTGTGAAAGGACAGCTCAGATGGCATAGTTAGAAGCGTCTGTCGTCAAGTGGAATGGCTTAGTGAAACATGGAAACGCCAGTATCTCAGAAGAGGATAAGATTGACTTTAGATCCTTAAAGGATTGCATAGCCGTTTCGTCCAGCGTAATTGGAACCTTGCTTGATTGCGAGGATTTAATATTAGCATACAGTCCGCGCGTCAAGTTCGTGAGAGGCTTCGCTACTTTCGCGTAGTCCTGGATGAACTTCCTGTAGTATGAGGTCATGCCGAGAAATCTCTTTAATTCTTTAACAGAAGTTGGTGGTGGCATTTCGCCGATCGCTTTGACTTTCTTCGGATCTGCCTTAATGCCATCAGCCGTGACGACGTATCCCAAAAATTCTACTTGCGTGTCCAGGAAATGCGACTTTTCGAGGTTTACCTGGAGGTTTGCTTTTGACAAGCTTGCAAATATTAATCGGAGATTCTTCCAGTGTGCAGGTGCATTCTTCAAACCGAACGGTAGACGGAGGAACTCGTACTTTCCATTCAAAGTGGAGAAAGCTGTTTTGGGGATGTCGCTATCCTTCATATGGATTTGGTGGAAACCAGAAGTCAAATCCAAGGTGGTGAAATATTTGGCATTGCCCAGACTGGCTAGCGTGGCGTTTATGTCTGGGATGGGGTAGGTATCGGATATGGTGACGGCGTTTAACCGTTTGAAATCGACCACCATGCGATATTGTTTTTCCCCGTTTGGTTTAGGTTTTTTTGGAACTACCCAGATAGGGGAATTGTAAGGGCTATTGGAAGGTCGAATTATACCGCTCTGCAATAATTCGTCAATTTGGCGTTCGACCTCGCCGCGCATGTTGACTGGGTATGGGTAACTTTTGGTATAGATCGGGTCTTGCGTGTTGGTGCGGATTTCAGCTTTGACGGCCGTCTCCACGGACATTCCAGGTGAAGGGGGCTCAAAAATGTGGTAGAACTCTTCGAGAAGAGAATTCAAGGTTTCTTGCGTGCCGTCTGGGTGTTCGGCGGCGAGCAACGAGTTAACGTTTAATGAAGCTCTGGCCAAAAGAGGGATTTTAATACCTGGGGTTATTGTTAAACAATTGTTTTTTCTATCTATTATGGCCTTCAAATCCTTGAGAGTATCATCTCCGATGATACCATCGAAAGACTGTAAATTTGGAAGAACGAAGAAGGTAATGTCTAAGTCATTCCCCAGTGGCTCGAAAAATTTACCAACTAGGCGATGTGTTATCGTAATGTTACCTCCAGCGGACTGTACCGAGAAGGGTTTGTGGACCGTGGTACAGCCGGCTGCAAGCCTGTGGCTAATAAAGTTTTTGTTCGCCCCAGTGTCGATCAAAAACTTTAGCCTCTCTCCCCCCTTCGTCGCGTATTCTAGGTACGGTACACTGGAGAGGCGTTGGTCATAAAATTCGCCTCCTCCTGGGTTTCGAGGTTCTGTGGGGAGTCTGTGACTCCTTCTGCTACCTCCTGTGGAGGGTAGTCATTGGCTTCCGCGACAACTTGAGACGCGTCAGCGTAGTATACCTCATGTGAGAGGGCTTGGTTACCCTCACTAGTTGTTGGGGTTGGCGGAAGTGGTGCCAATTCTACGTGGTACAATCTTTGTGCCTTTCGGAATGGGTTTGCGCCCTCGGACGCTCTTTTGGTACCGGAGTCTCCTCCTTGGCGACCGCTGTAACCTGATTGATAAGATTGGCCCGACTGGTTAGATTCTAGTTTAATGGCCTGTCTAGGCCCCTGGCTTCTATAGGAGTTCTGTGAAAACCTACCCGAACCCGGAGAAAAAGGGGGTCGGAACGGTCCCCTGGCCTGTTGCTGGAATGGGCCCGCAAATCGTGGGGAGCCTGACGGTTGGTAGAACTGAGGTGTGGAGGTCTTTGATCTTACATTCTGTAACCCAATACAGAAGGAGTACGCTTCCGGTAGGTTTTTGAGGCCACGGACAAGTAAATGCTTGGAGCAGTCACCTCCCACTCCCTGGATGAAAACATCCAAAGCCTTGTCTCTGTAGGTCTCAGTCAATGCTTTGACTGCTTCGCGAGGGTAGTTACCGGCTTTCAGGTTGTTCAAGATTAGTGAAAGGTGGCTATTGACGTCCATATAGAAACTGTCCAGACTCCTAGAGCCTTGAGACATTTCACCTAGTTCGCGTTCTAGCGTACGTATGTCTCTTTTGTCCGCGTAGTGTAGAGCTAAGGTGCGCTTAATGTCCTCCCAGTCGTCATCCTGAACGCCATAGGCCGCTAAGGCCATATCGGCGCGTCCCCTTATCTTCTGCCGGCACAGGGGGAAAACCCCGGTGGAAGCTCTCCATTACTTCACTGCCCCTAAAGTTTTGGTTTCAGATAACGAGCGAGGGCTACTGTGCCCAACAGTGCTCAATTATCTCCGGTCTCTGGACATTAACCTTTATTATGCTCCAACCCAGAAGAGTGAAGTAAATGGACAAGTCGAGCGATTCCACTCTACGTTCCTAGAGATTTATCGTTGCCTTAAAACTGAGCTCCCCACCTTCAAACCCGTCGAACTGGTTCCGATAGCGGTGGACCGTTATAACACCTCCGTCCATTCAGTAACGAATCGGAAACCAGCTGATATTTTCTTCGACCGCTCGTCGAGAATAAACTATCAGGGTTTGACAGATTTCCGGCAACAGACCTTAGAGGATATAAGGGGTTTGATCGAACACAAACAAACTAGGACCAACATGGCTCGAAATAAAGCCAGAAATGAGCCCAAATCCTATGAACCGGGGGACGAAGTTTTTGTTGCTAATAAGCAAATAAAAACGAAGGAAAAACCGAGGTTCAGAGCCGAAAGAGTACAGGAGGATAACAAGGTAACGATTAGAACCAGATCAGGGAAAACTTTCCACAAAACTGATCTGAGGAATTGAGGCATGGCTTGGGCTGATAAGAATATTAAGCAAAATTAACTTCAAAATAAATTTATTAAACAGGCGATGGCAATTTGATGAGATATTCCACCCATCATAAAAACTATCAAATACAAAACACCCATAAAAATAAATTAAGAATACAAAAAAAACAAAAAACACAAAAAAATAATAAAAAATTACAAACATATAGAAATAAAATACAAATAAATATACAAAATGTACCCTTTACCCATTTACACACACAATATGTAGCCTAAGACCAACTTGAGAACGATCAATTATTTACAAATTGTCTTTTTGTAAGCTTGATTCCTGCGTGCGTTGTGAGTCCCGCTCACGTATATAAGTATGAGGGACCGGTGATCCCCTTGCAACACGGCGAAGTATGGAGGACCAACGGCGTCTTCAAACTAGCGCATCTCGTCGATCTTACAAAGATGAACAGATTGGCCGAAGAGATCGCACAGGAAACAGCTGCCTTGGCGGACAGAAGAGCCGAAGCTTTGGTCAACTACTACCTCAACACGGCCATAGAGGGAATCAACAGGCTTTCCGGACGAGCGGGGCGCAAATCCCGTTCATTGGATTGGCTGGGGTCGGCTTGGAAATGGATAGCCGGATCCCCAGATGCTGCGGACTGGAACGCTGTTTGAGCTGCGCAAGGGAGGGCATCGAGGAACAATGACCAGCAGCTGAGAATAAATGCACGTCTGTTTGACGCGACTCACGAATCCATCGAACAATTAAACAACGTCATAGCAAAAGTGAATGCGGTGGACAGCGATTTGTACACCACTACGACGGTGTTACACAAATCGATGATCTTGTCCAACCAGATTTCCGAGGTCGTCAGAGCTTGCCAGCTGGCGAAAAATAGCATAGTCGACTCAAATTTGCTGGACCATGGCGAGATTGAAACCATACTGAGGAAAGTGGATAACTTGCCATACAGGAATGCGATCGAGGCCATTGAATTTTCTCGGCCAACTATCGTAACAAATGGAACGCTATTACTTTACATACTGGCGTTTCCAAAGGTAGCGGCTGAAAAGTACCGCCTTATGCACCTATATGCGACGATACGCGAGGGAAGGCAGATCATACTGGACCACCATAAGTTAGCTGCTAGCTCGAGCGAAACTTATGCGGTCCTGGGTGATTGCCTTTCCATGGGCAATACCTCTGTTTGCCGGGAAGAGGAGCTTCAGAAATTAAAAGAGGATAGTTGCATCCCCCGACTGCTGAAGGGCGGTCAGGCCAAGTGCTCTTATCAAAGGAGCAATCAACGAGTGGTCCAACAAGTCGACGATGGAATACTGTACCTAACCAACTTCAACGGAACTCTGGAGACGACTACGAAAAACTACAATCTGATCGGCTCCTTCATCATCCAATTCGACAACGAGACGATAACGGTCGACGGCCAAAATTATTCCAGTTACTCGATCAGTCATCTAATGGCGATGCCGGCCGTATTGAGCCACATAACGGCCAACAACCTTCAACTTTCCCTGGAATATGTCCACGACGTGAGCATACGAAATCTGGAGAGGATGTCCAACGTGACCGGAGAACTACTAGCTTCTTTCCTCACCGAGGCGGCACTCGCTATCTGTATACTATCCGGATTTTATTTTCTATGGAAGAAGCTGACGTCCCCCAAGGGCATGCCCAATGTCCGCGACATCGCCGCGAACTTAGAGGCGTTGGGCCAAGCCGAACAGGGCAAGGTCCATTGATCTGCGGGACGCAGATCTTGAGGCGGGGAGGAGTTAACACCAGCTAACCGCTTCCCTTGCCCCTCACACCGCACAACTGGTGTCGGGGCTGAACGGGTCATTGATCTGCGCGTTGCGCGTTTCCTGCCTCGTCGCCGCTGCTGCGTCAGCGCATCAGCGTCAGCACAGCTACTCCACGATGTCAGCCAAAAGCCGATAACCGCCGCATCAGCCGAATATGGACAACAATGTTGACCGAACGCGGCAGCGGAGTCACGTTGCGCTTGGTCAGCACTTATGCGGCTGGCTGAGGCCTCAACGGCTCACAACCGAGGAGCGGACGGGCACTCTTTGGAGACCAGCAGAATCAACGACAAGCAATTCTTATATTTGTTAGAATAAGTCAAGAATAATAAATTGTTCAAATCTACATTCGTCGTGTGTTCTACTTTGATGGAATTGATAACTAGGTAATATCGCACCTAGTGGCGGCCTCGGGGTTTTCCCCCTGTGCCGGCACTTAACTTATATGTAAGTTAACATATGAGTTATCCAAAAGTTCAATGCCCGCTGATCACGCCATATATCAATGACTCCAATGCATGATCAGCATTCTTTGCGACAGTTGCGCATACTGTTTGCGTAACCTAGTTGCACAACGACACTGTCCGTAACGTTCCCACGTTCGCCGGCCACCCGACATTTGAGCCGTTTGGGCAATGCGCTGGATCAGCACTTTTAGGCGACAGGGCTAGTTTCGCGTTAAGAACAATTTGTACTTAGCTTTAGTTTGATTTTGACAATTAAAGAGTTCGGTATTGAAACGGGACAAGTCCTTTTTATTTGGAACCTTAATCGGAATAACATTACTTAATAACTGGCGCCCAACGAAAAAAACCCTAGTAAAGTCAACTCACATTTTTTCGATACGATAGTACGAAAAAATAAAATAAAATTAAATAAATAAAACAATTGACTTTCATATAACTACAAAGATAAGACCCTGACCTTAAGACCATAATAACTGTGGCTGGCTTGGTGTATAAATTGTGTTATATTGAAAATCAACAAAAATAAATAAAGAAAATAACAAGCAAAGACAAATAAATAACAACGTCAAATAAAACAGCAGCAAGCAGCAAGCGGCAACCGACACCAACAACAACAACGAAGAGCAAAGGAAACTGACGACAGCGGAAGAAGCACCAGCAGCACCTGCAGCAGCCTATTAATTTAATAAAAACATGTGAGTAGAGTGCTCATTTTTACAAAACTTAAAAATAAATAAATCCAAGACAACAAAATATTAATAAATAAAAAATATATAAGTTTTCGCGTAAAAAGAATACAACATTTTCAATCTAAGGGCATTTCAAAATCGATCTTTGCAAAGAAAATTTTCGGCCCTCTATTAACAAGCAACCTTATGAGTGACAGTGAATTAGAGGAGCTGGTGTCTGATATTTCCCAACAACTAAAAGAAATTAGGGCAGAACGAAGCACTGCTTATAGCGAAAATAATTGGTGGTCCGATCAACAAATAATAGGCAAAATGAATATTGATGCTAATAGTTTGAAAATTCTAATCGAGACTTCAGTCAAGGCTGCACTCGATCACCAAGCAAAAAGTTTTGCATCACAATTACAAGAAATAGAAGAAAAATTTAAAAGTTCTCAAATAACCTCACCAGAGGTTGAAGTTTTCAAAGACGCAGAGATAGATACGAGCGTTGAGTGCCATGAGACACTTGACATTGTAAAATCAGTTCCTGATTTTGAAGGCAAACATGAGACATACGTGTCTTGGCGAAAAGCTGCACACACAGCTTACAAAATTTTTGAGGTATACCAGCGTAGCTCAAAACATTATCAAGCATTGGGCATTATAAGGAACAAAATTAAGGGCCCTGCTGACATGGTGCTGTCCTCATATGACACACCACTGAATTTCAAAGCGATTATAAATAGATTGGACTTTACGTACGCTGATAAGCGACCAATCTATTTAATAGAGCAAGAGCTGTCAACACTTCGTCAAGGAAACTTGACATTGATAGAATATTATGACGAAGTTGAGCGAAAACTTACGCTCCTCATAAATAAAACTATCATGACATATGACGCTTCCTTGGCTGCTTCTCTCAATGAGAAATACAGAGCAGATGCTTTAAGAGTATTTATCTCTGGAACTAAGAAACAGCTAAGCGACATACTCTTCTCAGCGCGACCAAAGGATTTGCCATCGGCCTTAGCATTAGCTCAAGAGGTCGAGTCAAATCACGAACGCTTCCATTTTGCAAATAATTATGCAAGAAGTCTGGAAGACAGAGCTCAGCGAAACGAACAACGTTATCAAAAACAACAGACTACAGAAAGCTCGCAGCAAGGTAAAAGTCCATATTATAATAAACCGAGAATACATAATAATGGCCCGCCTCAAAGGCAAGAGGCACCACAGCCAATGGACATAGACAGTTCATCTAGATTTAGGCAACCCACACAACACCAGGCAAATCAAGGGGTTTCCGCCTACTCCCCTTTTCCGAATCAAACCCAAAAAAGACCCAATAGCGGAACAGCTAGGTTTACAGGACCAAAGCAGCAGAGAATAAATAACATCTCACAAGAAGATCACCAATACGACCCAAGTGAACAAGAATACGATACTATCGCCGAGTCCGAGGTAGCTGATTTTGAAGATGAAACTGCACAAACTGAAGAGCTCAATTTTTTAGAAATGACTCCCTGTTACCGTTTGTAGAGCGAACGATAGCAGGAAGCACAATAAAATTACTGATCGATACGGGGGCCTCAAAAAACTATATAAAACCTCTAGGGAACCTTAAAAACATAACACCGGTAAACAAACCCTTTTTGGTAAAATCCCTTCATGGTTTTAACCCTGTTCAAAAAAAAATGTTTTATGCATCTCTTTAGCACTACAACAACATTTTTCATTTTGCCGAACCTTTCAACATTTGACGCCATAATAGGACTAGACCTGCTTAACAGAGTCAACGCTACACTAGATTTCAAAAATAAGATATTGCATACTGAATCTGGATCTGAGGAAATTCAGTTCCTAAGGTGCGCAAATGTAAATTTCACAGAAGTTCAAAACATAGAAGTCCCAGAAAAAATAAAAAAAGAATTTCAGGAGATGCTAAAAGCTAGAACTAATGTCTTCGCAGACCCTAACGAAGCCCTTCCATACAACACTAACATTGTAGCGACAATACGAACTGAAAATGAGGACCCGATATATTCAAAATTATACCCCTATCCGATGGGAGTGTCTGATTTTGTAAACACAGAAACAGACAGTCTGCTAAAAGATGGTATAATAAGACCATCAAGATCACCTTATAATAATCCGGTGTGGGTGGTAGACAAGAAAGGAACAGACGAAAATGGAAACAAAAAGAAAAGACTTGTAATTGACTTCAGAAAATTGAACTCTAAAACTATTGCCGACAAATACCCCATACCCAATATTGTAGCCATACTGTCAAATCTTGGTAAAGCAAGGTATTTTACAACGCTTGACCTAAAATCAGGATTTCACCAAATTCTTCTTGCAGAAAAAGATAGAGAAAAAACAGCTTTTTCTGTAGGAAACGGGAAATATGAGTTCTGTAGACTTCCTTTTGGACTGAAAAATGCTCCTAGTATTTTCCAAAGGGCTATTGACGATGTGCTTAGAGAGAAGATCGGGAAATCGTGCTATGTTTACGTTGATGACGTAATCATTTTTTCAGAAAGCATGGAAGAGCACGTGAAGCACATCGCATGGGTATTAGACCAACTGTATGAGGCAAATATGAGAGTTTCATGGGAAAAGTCACAATTTTTCAGAGTAAAAGTAGACTATCTCGGATTTATGGTCTCTCGGGGAGGCATTTCAACAAATCCTAGCAAAGTTGAGGCAATAAGCAAGTTTCTAAAACCGACAACCTTGTTTCATGTTAGATCATTCTTGGGTCTAGCAGGTTACTATAGGTGTTTTATAAAGGACTATGCCTCGTTAGCTAGACCGCTAACGGATATTCTGAAAGGAGACAATGGCAAGGTTAGTGCTGGTCGATCCAAGAAAATACCAGTGAACCTTGACGAAAAGCAATGTCAAACATTTGAGAAATTGAAAAATGTTCTGATTTCGGAAGATGTTATGCTACTTTACCCTGACTATCGGAAACCATTTGACCTGACAACCGACGCCTCGTCCACCGGCCTAGGAGCAGTCCTATCCCAAGATGGGAAGCCGATTACTATGATATCCAGGACTCTTAAGGACCACGAGTTACATTTCGCAACAAACGAGCGCGAATTACTCGCAATAGTGTGGGCTCTTAAAAACCTAAGAACTTATCTTTATGGCGTACAGAATTTGAATATCTACACTGATCACCAACCCCTTACCTTTGCGGTCTCGGATAAAAATCCTAATGCAAAGATTAAAAGGTGGAAGGCTTTCATTGACGACCATAATGCAAAAATTTTCTATAAGCCAGGGAAAGAAAATAATGTGGCCGATGCTTTGTCCCGACAAAGCGTTTTTGCCCTTGAAGAAGATGCATCATCTGATTTAGCAACCATACACAGCGAAGAATCACTAACTTATACTATCGACTCTTCTGATAAGCCTATAAACTGTTTTAGGAATCAAATTATTTTAGAAGAAAATGCGGTAACTTCAACACGTACTATAATTATGTTTGGTCAGAAAACAAGGCACATCATACATTTTAACGATAAACAACAACTAATGGAGTTGGTGTTTGATGCAGTTAACAAAGATGTTGTGAACGCAATCGCATGCGAGCTACCAATTCTGGCCTTTGTTCAGAACAAACTTGTGGAAACATTCCCATCCACAAAATTCTGGCATACTAAGCGAATGGTCATTGATGTTCTTGATAAGAATGAACAGAAAGAAATAATTATTGCAGAACATAACAGAGCATACAGAGCAGCTCAAGAAAATTTAAAACAAATAATGCAAGATTATTTTTTCCCGAAAATGACTCGCTTAGTAAACGAAACTGTAGTAAACTGCAAAGTTTGTAACAGAGCCAAATACGACCGGCACCCACAAAAACAAGTTATTGGTGAAACACCCATTCCTTCCCAAGTAGGAGAAATACTGCACATTGACATTTTTTCAACGGACAAAAAATATTTTTTAACTTGCATAGATAAATTTTCAAAATTCGCCATTGTACAACCAATAGCCTCCAGAACCATTATCGATATAGAACCACCAATACTACAACTTATGAATTTTTTCCCAAACACCAAAACCATTTACTGCGACAACGAACCTTCTCTAAATTCTGAAACAATAAAATCACTATTAAATAACCGTTTTCATGTCCAAATCTCCAATGCTCCACCCCTACACAGCTCATCGAATGGGCAAGTAGAAAGATTTCATAGCACTCTTGCGGAAATAGCGCGGTGCTTGAAAATAGAAAAACACCTGAATGACACAGTTGAACTGATTCTTCAGTCAACAATTGAATACAATAAAACAATACACTCTGTTACCAACAAAAAACCAATCGAAATAATTCATTACTCTGCGCCAGATTTTGAAGCAGGTATAAAAGACAAAGTGAATAAAGCTCAGGAAACACAGATGAAAAGGTTGAACGAAACTAGAAGAAATAGAATTTTTCAAGTAGGTGAAAGAGTTCTTTTAAAATCAAATAGAAGATTGGGTAATAAATTGACTCCCTTGTATGAAGAAGAGGTAATAGAAGCCGACCTAGGAACAACAGTTCTCATTAGGGGGAGGGTGGTCCATAAGGACAATTTGAGATAATAATTTTCTTTACCATACTCTTATTTTTATATTTTTATTCAGGATTTTGGTCGTGCTACTTCTCATGACAACAACTACCGCCAAATTAACTGATTACTCAAGCTCGGACTATATCCCACTTGTGGACGGAAATGTAGTCATCTGGAAAAATTTTGAGTACCTCAGACACTCGTCTAATCTCAGTATGTACTCGGAAATAGCCGAGGAAACTAAAGCATTAATGAACCATTTTCCCCAATCGCACATGAAAAAGATTTTAGAATCCGATATAGGTCATATAAAAACATTATTAGATACAGTGAAAACTCATCATAGACACGCTAGGAGTATTAACATTCTTGGTACTGCTCTAAAGGTGATAGCAGGAACCCTTGATTTTGACGACTTTGATAAGTTAAAATACAAGCAGCAATCTTTAATCGAATCAATAGACAATCAGGTTGTTATAAATACAAGAGTGCAAGAAAAAATCAATAAGCTAACAGACACAGTAAACATAATAATCAATAATGAAAAAACAAAACAAATCGACACCGACCACCTCTATGAAACACTTCTCGCAAGGGACCGAATTTTGATTTTAGAACTCGAAGCATTAATATTGTCAGTAACCCTTGCTAAGATTGAAATTGTAAATCCCACTATTCTCGATTCTAAAGATTTGGAAAATATATTAAATGAGCACTCTACAGATATTACAATTACTGATTTAATGGAAGTAGCTTACATCAATGTTTTTTTAGACGATAATTTTTTACATTTTATTATTAAATTTCCAAGCCCTAGCTTAGTTTGTAAAAAGGTCACTCTATTCCCTGTCGAACACAATGGCACAATAATAAATTTTGCCGGATATAACAACGTAGCGGATTGCGAAAACCATACTCTGGCAATTGGAAACTGCAGTACTACCCTCACATCAACATTCTGCAGAGAACTCTCTTTTACAACTTGCGCACAACAGCTGCACGCCGGCACT
Organism: Zaprionus gabonicus; assembly: GCA_018903695.1. NCBI lineage: Eukaryota > Metazoa > Arthropoda > Insecta > Diptera > Drosophilidae > Zaprionus > Zaprionus gabonicus. Next base: position 45,594 of record JAEIFO010000559.1, read on the forward strand.
ACAGCTCATTGCACTACTCGTCCCAGCCACCTCGAACAAGTTGAATCAGTGGATGATGGTGTCATAATTATCAACAATGAAATGGCAACCGTTACCATGTCTAGTGGCACGGAGAGGACTATCCACGGCACATTCCTTTTAACGTTCGAAGATGAAGTTAAAATAAATGGATCTTTGTTCCGTAACTCGAGAGCCACAGTTCGACGCCAACCAGGTTCAGCGACAGCGGCACTCTTAAATATTACTGGACATCATGAGGTTTTGAGTCTGCCATACCTACAACGACTGAATATCCAAAATCTGAGGTACATCGGTGACATCGAAAAACAACTCGTTACAAAACCTGCAATCTTCAGTGTAACTATGCTTCTCGTAGCAATCATTGGACTTTCCATCTGGAAGATGTATCAGAAACACGTGAGAGCAAGGAAATCAGCTTCCTTGCAAACCGCCATCGACAACTTAAGGAAGTCCGGGGACGGCCTCCATCTTAGTGAGGGAGGAGTGAACATATGAGTTATCCAAAAGTTCAATGCCCGCTGATCACGCCATATATCAATGACTCCAATGCATGATCAGCATTCTTTGCGACAGTTGCGCATACTGTTTGCGTAACCTAGTTGCACAACGACACTGTCCGTAACGTTCCCACGTTCGCCGGCCACCCGACATTTGAGCCGTTTGGGCAATGCGCTGGATCAGCACTTTTAGGCGACAGGGCTAGTTTCGCGTTAAGAACAATTTGTACTTAGCTTTAGTTTGATTTTGACAATTAAAGAGTTCGGTATTGAAACGGGACAAGTCCTTTTTATTTGGAACCTTAATCGGAATAACATAACTTAATAACTTGTACATACATACATACAATTCTGTTCCTCTAACATACAAGTCCCCTGCATATACACGTAAATCCAACACATATACATTTACATTGCTGAGACATCAAAGCTGCAAATGTAAGATGTTACATATGTGTTTCCTTAACATATGATCAAGCGTGAACCTTAAGTGAACTTTATACATAAGCGCCGCTAGATCAGCAGCGCTTGACGAAAATTGCGGTGCTTATATGCGCTGAAGCTGCATTTGCCAAGAGAACGTATACCCTTTAAATTTTAAAAGTTTTTTGTGGGGTATATCCAACTTCAAAAATATAACAAATATTTGTTCTTTAATTTTGAAAAGCACATCCAATTTTTATTTTATATGTATATGATAGAGCATTAATACCATATAAAGTAACGGATTTCCAATCAACAGTGAACTTAATACATAAGTGCCGCCAGATAAACACCGTTTTGCGAGTATTACGGTACTTACGTGCGTTGGAGCAAGGGAACGAATACCCTTTACAAATTAAAAATTATTCTTGGGGAATATCCGACTGAAGAAATATTAAAAATATTTTTTTTATTTTTGAACGTCTATCCGATTTATAATATCCTTAACTAACGTATACCCTTTAAGATTTAAAAGTTTTTTGTGGGGTATATCCGATTTGAAAAATAATATTTTTTTTTTTCCTTTCTTTAAATTTAAAAAAAAAAAGCATATCCTTTGTAATATCATTTATTCTTTGATATTGTTTTTTAAATTTTACACCATTTCTAAGATCGCTCATACAAAATAAAAGAAAAATTAAATTATCATCTTTAGTTCCTGTGACAGGCTGCTATGCCTATTGATTCCAGCAAGGCTTCAGCAGTTCGACTTTCCGTACCAACCATTAGACATACACGATCTAATTCGCTTCCTAATCCAAAATTAGAAACCGGTATATCGCCAATCTTGAGAAAAGCCTCCACTCCTACTACCTCGAAACCTTTGCCAACTCGCGTGCCTAAGTGTACAATCCAAAATCTACCAATTACAAGATCTGCAGCAAAAGAAACTTCATTGCTCCAGAAAATGGCGTTGTGCGAATTCATTACTGTCACTGACAAGCTAAGTCAATTCGAATCAAAGATAACTACATCCCCTGATGTCTCGTTGTACACTCATAAGGTTAGATTAGAACAAGTTCGATCCTTATGGGAAAAAGTTGAAACTGCATATGAACGCTGTTCAAATGCACTGGCAGATGAAAGTGCAAATCCAGACGACAGAATTACCATGCAATCGAAATATGATTATTGTTACTCAGTGTATGAGCGATGTGCGGCTCAACTGGGTGAACTTGTCGAACGCGCATCATCCATAAATACTACGTTTACGCAATCACCAGTCTTGTCTTCTACCCCTCGTGGCTGTAACCTTCCACCGTGTGATACCGAGATCTTTAAAGGCGATTATCTAAAGTGGCCGACTTTCCGTGACTTGTTCACAGCTATCTACGTCAATAATCAAAGATTATCTCCAGTAGAAAAACTATTTCATTTAAACTCTAAGACAAGTGGAGAAGCTAATTCCATTGTAGCTAAGTTCCCCCTCACAAATGATGGTTTCGCTTCCGCTTGGAATGCACTACAAGAACGCTTCGAAAATAAACGTCTTCTGGTCAACAGTCAACTAAAAATTTTGTTCAATCTATCCATTGTTAACCATGAGTCTGGTTCTGCCTTAAAAGAGCTCTAGAGCACAATCCAAAATTGTTTGATTGCATTAGAGCATTCCAAGATATCCACAAAAAATTGGGATTGTTTGTTAGTTTACCTCTGTTCGTCAAAACTGCCCGAACTGACTTTATCATTATGGGAACAGTCTTTAGCTAACAAGGTTGAAATACCCTCCTGGGAGGATATGAATACTTTCCTTAGCGAACGTTACCGAACGTTAGAGGCAATCGAGGATGTGAGAACCTCCGCCTCTACATCCTCCCATCCAAAGCAACCAAAAGGTCAGTCTACAACGACAAAATTAAATTCTTTCGAATCCAAAGTCAATGCTAAGGTCAGAACATGTGACCTTTACTCTAATGAAAATCATCCGATCCGCTTATGTCCTCATTTTCTACAAATGAAAGTGTCTCAAAGAGAGGCATATATTAAACAGAAAAAACTTTGTGTCAATTGCTTCGCCGGAGGGCATCAGCTGAGAGATTGTCCCAGCTCTCACAACTGTTTTACGTGTAAAGGACGTCATAACAGTCTCCTACATCGAAGCGAGTCTTCTACAAATAATCCAAGGTCAAATACAGTAACCAATGCACATGTTTCCCAAACAAAACAGTCCACTCCTACCACCAGCGAAGAATTTCAGAGCTATCTCGTTTCGCAACAACGTGAAGTTCTGTTAGGAACTGCCATTGTAAACATCCAACACAAGGGCATTATGTATCCTGCCAGAGCTTTAATTGATTCAGGATCAGAAGGGTCGTTCATCTCAGAAAGACTTTTTAACTTGATCAAATTGTCTTTCCAATCAGTCCAAGCAAAAATATCGGGCATTAATAACGTATCGTCTCCTACACAGAAACTGTGTCAAGTTCATATATCCTCTCCTTCACGACCACGAATGCAAATCGATGCATCAGCATACGTATTATCGAAATTGGCAGGAAGGTTGCCATCCAACACCATTCCAAGGTCTAAATTAATAAATATGCCAAACATACACTTGGCCGATCCAACATTTTCTCAAAGTGAACAAATTGACGTACTTCTCGGTGCTGATGTCCTGCCATCTATCCTTTTAAGTGGCGTAAAATCAAAAATATGTGGAACTCTTTTGGGTCAAGAGACAGTTTTCGGATGGATAATATCTGGTCCAGTGCCAAGCACACCATCTACATCCATCGCTTCCTACTCAACACAAGTAGAGTACTTGCATGAAGAGCCCCTCGACAAGCTTCTCACAAGATTTTGGGAGGTGGAGGATATTCCTGTCCAGCCAACAACGGAAAATGATGCTTATTGCGAAGAATACTTTCAACAAACAACACATCGAGATAAATCTGGAAGATATGTAGTATCACTGCCATTTCGAGATCCACAGAATATTAACATAGGTCATTCCAGATCTATTGCATTGTCACAAATTTTAAAAAATGAATCACGACTTAATAAAAATCCTGAACTTAAAAAAGAGTACGATTCCATCATTCAGGAATACATTGATTTAAACCATATGCGGCAAGTCACTCCTAACAACCACTCTCCTAATTTCTATTTGCCTCATCATGCTGTCTTCAAGCCAGACAGCACTACAACAAAGGTCCGCGTTGTTTT
>JAEIFO010000561.1:0-41090 GCA_018903695.1 Zaprionus gabonicus
CATAATTTATGTGACTGTTAAGACCGACGTGAAAAAGTACTTCAAGAGAATCACCACTGATTATAACATTAGACAATATTTGCAAAGTAATTGTCACTGAACTCTTTCCCTATTACAATATTACAATATTATTGATTCGTGTGCCCGAAAGTCTATGAGACACAAACTCGTTTAACATATTAAGGGGCCATGCGATTAATGGTACAATTAATAGCAATTTGTGTTTCACCTAAAGCGTCTTGCCAGGATCTTTGGCTACTTTCAAAAGGCGTTAACATGCGTTTTAACAAATTCATAACACGTTCTACCTGCCCATTTGCGCGACTTGCGCCTTTTGCTATTAGGTGTAATTCTTTTTTTTGCATATTACAAAAACCGCTAAAATTCGAACCAGTGAAGGATCTAACCTGATCTGCAATGATACATGCCGGAACAGCAAAAATTGATATTGCTGACTTTACAGCATCTATACAACTTTCGCTATTAATATTTATGGTGTGGTATAAATGAACAAATTTATTGAACGCGTCTACTTGAACTATTACATATTCTTTTTGGTCCTTTTTGCCACTCAGTTTACCGGTAATATCAATATGTATCGTATGCCATGGAATGTCTACCTTGGGTATGGGGGGAACCTCAATTGAGAGCTTTCCAGATGGAGGCTTGGTCAATTTGCAAGTTATACAATTGTCCACGAATTTACGAACATATTTCGCCATACTCTCAAACCAATAAAATTCGTACATTTTCTCCAACGTTTTTTCCCAAAAGGGTCTAGGCACTACTGGGAGACACCTAGTTTTACCATTTCTTTGGATTTGTCGAAAAAGCATTTTTGAGCGAATTTCGTAAGTGTTGGCTACACTTTCCCCAAGCTCATTGTTTTGGATTTTTATAATGATTGATTAGGTCTCTCAATCTCTTTGTTGTTCTGCAAGGAGCCAATATTCAGTTATTTCAGCCAAAAGAACACGCTTTTTTTCTAGACCTACTTGAATTTCAGGAGTTTCAGTTAGTGATAGATTACGTGAGAGAAAATCAACATGAGCCATTTTAGCTCCCGGACTATACTGAATATCGAAATCAAATGACTGCATGTAGGCCCACCACCGATGGACTCTTGGAGTAAGATCAATTTTATTTCTCGTGGAATTACAATCGGTAAAAACTGTAAAGTGTCTGCCATGCAGATAATGTCGGAAATGCTTCATCTAGTTAAATACGGCCTATGTTTCGAGCCCGTAAGAATGGTACCGAGACTCTATAGACGATGTTTGTTTACTAAAATACTCGATGACACGGGGCTTGTTATCAATGTTGTGAAGGAGAATAGCTCCATAACCATTCATACTGGCATCGGTATGAAGTTCGATAGGATACTGAGGATCAAATATCACTAGGACAGGCTCATCTGTTAACGTTTTGATAACCGATTGACGTATTTGCTCATGTTCTGATCACCACTGGAATACTTTGTTTTTACACGTCCATACAACGGTTTCATTATTTCCGAAAACTATGGTACGAATTGCCGAAAATATGAGGAGGAGGAGGTAAATTACTCAGTGCTCGTGTTTTCCGTGGATTGGGCCGAATTTCGCCATCCGTTATAAGAAACCCAAGATACTCTACACTCGATTTAAGGAATGAACATTTAGTCACATTAAATGAAAACCCAGCCTGTGATAGTTTCCAATACTGTTCTCAATCTGTCGAAAGATTCTTCTTTTGTCTGTGCAGTAATAAAAATGTCATCCATATAAACGATACAATATGAATGGCCAAGGTCACCTAAAGCTTTCATAATCGCACGTTGAAACACAGAGGGTGCATTTTTTAAGTCGAAAGGCATATAAAATTCGAATTGGCGAATTGAGGGATACTTTTCAGACACGGTATTGGCATTTAACTCACGATAATCTATGCGAAGTCTATCCGAGCCATTTTTCTTTTTAACTAAAAGCATTGGACTTGCAAAAGGGGAGCGGCTGGAGCGGATAATATTCGATGCCAATTATTCCCTAATTTTGTCTCTTACTATTCCTTTTTCCTCGATACTAAGCCGATATGGCCGTCTTTGAACAGTCTTATTAGGACTCGGCTTTCCGAAACCCATTTATAAATGCGTTTGAAAATTCGCTTAGAATTTCTAATAAAGTTGACTTATCCACACCACACAGCTCGGTATCAATATTGGTAAGGTTGACACAATTATTCAAAGCATATAGGGTTTACACAGATTTTGTCTTATATAAATCAAAAGTATCTATTGTTATCTTTACACCAAAATTCTGAGTTAAAATTTCTCGGCAGATTATAATATCATAATTTATGTGACTGTTAAGAACGACGTGAACCACTGATTATAACATTAAACAATATTTGCATAGTACTTGTCACTGAACTCTTTCCTATTCCCTTTAAAACTACAATATTATTCGTGTGCCCGAAAGTCTATGAGACACAAACTCTTTTATCAGCGAACACTCAGGTCCAGAATCGAAAAAGAATGGATACGACTCACCAGACGAAGTCAAAGTTCCAATTGGGTCGGCCACCTGGCACAAGTTTACACGCCTCTCATCAATTTTATTATGACTCGCTGATTCTTTTTTCTCAGTACAAACTGAAGCAAAATGTCCAACAGCTCCACACTTATAGCAAGTAATTGCTTTAGTCCCTGCGTCCGATGAACGTCCAGAATTTGGATTTGATCCCTGTTTAGGCTTAGCAGCGTTACTCCTTAAACGGCATTGCACCAATTTGTGACCCATTTTTCCGCAAAAGTGGCATTTAATAGTGGCGTGTGTGCGTAGTCTTTTGCACGCAGAATTATTATCAAAGTGATGCTCTTTCTTCTTGGCAAAAGCAAATGGCCGCAACTCATTCTACAATTCGTTACGTGTTTTGATGTTGGTTGTATAAACAGTACGTTGCAGTCTTGTGTCAATATGGGCAACGTGCGCCAGAACTACCGACCTGGCGATTTCTTCGATAGTTATCGACTTCCACTTTTCCATTAGTGTCGTTAATAACCGACTTCCATACAGCGAAAGGCACTCGCCGTTTTTTGGGCTACCATTAGGGACATTAAATACAGTAGCTGCTGGTGTTTCGTTGCCTTCAAATTGTTGCAAAAACAATTCCTTAAATGCGTCCCACGTGATTCCAGCCAGCCAGCGGCGCCTTCTAGGGATTTGCTCAAAGCGATAAGCAAAGCACTGCCGTCCAGAGGGTTTTCTGCTAAAATTAAATCCACCGTGGCACACCAAGCAGCTGCACAACTGGCGTTGACTGTACACTTTTGACTGCATTCAAAACGTCGAATAAATTGCGATGCTGCATTTTTAAAAGTGTGCACAAACGGTCGTCGGTTATAGTTTGGTGTTGAGGCGATCCCACTTCTGATGTCGGAGTCAGATGGCCAGACTCATTCATCTCCACCTCCTGTGCCTCTCGGATCGTGGCCTTGCGTTTCCTCGACGTTTCGACTACCTGCTTCTAGTGTCCGTTTTTTACTGACACGAATTTCCAAAATGATGCTAGCACAATGCCTAGATAATACATGATAATAACTTACACCAGTGATGACACTTAAAAACTAAGGAATTAAATAAATAATATCGATGCGACATATATGTATACTTACGCTGCCCATTAAAATACATTGCCAAGGTCCCAACCTCAAGCGGCAATTGTACGTGCCAATTTAATAAAAACAAGATAACAGTCGCCTTTCATTCATTTTTGTCTATTTTATTTTTTATAATCAATACAGTTTGACCGGCAGCAATATTTCGGCTGGACCGGCACAACTAACACATATATTCTTATTATTAAATTAATACACATATAAATATTAAATTATATATTTTGATACACACGTTTTATTTCTGTTTCCATAAAAAAGAAAAAACTCAACACTTAAATTGAATACTTAAATATATTAAGGTAAATGTTTTATACTTAGTTTACCTTTCTCAGCGTTAGTGACCGCAGTTCGCCTTAGGGATCGCAGTTCGATCACAATCGACCGAACGCCACCTTTTTCCATTCACTCAGTGTTATCATTCCAGGGCTGCACTAGCTCAAATATTAAATATCACTTAGTGGGCAACCGTAACATTTAAAATCACTTATTTTTTATTTATCGTCTCATTGTGCACTGTGTTGTGGTATTACCAGGCGCTGCAACATTGCAAAAACTATCGAATATATTTTCCTCCGTCTGAGAAATTATATACTAATTATTAATTATTTATTTATTTTTGACATTATAATTTAAGTTAAGCAAGTCGACTTCTTGCTCTATTCGCTACGACTCTCGTAGCCGCATAGCTCACCTAGTTAAAAGTAATATCGTACCGTGTGTTTTCCGTAAAGGGATCCCCGAAAGAAGAGTTGTCCGGATTCAGCTTTACGTTATAGTTCGGATTTATTAAGATTAAAAATGATAGTTTTTACAAGATGACGACGGAAAGAGCGAGAATTAGCGATGAATACAAGGATATCGATTACAGATTAATATCTGTCAAATTAAAATTGAAATAATTGTGATTGGCAAATTCAAAGGGTTGCCAGATCTCTATAGAGTAACTTATTTAGGATACAAAATCAGAATTCGGCTTGCGTTTAGTTTAGGGTTCATAACTCCTCCCCCTTCAAGATCTGCGTCCCGCAGATTATTGGGCTTTGGGTGCCCCGCCAGCGCCTAACCCCTCCGGGTCCGAAGTACAGTTTGCCACGACAGGAATACCCTTGGTTGACGTCAACTTCCTCCATATGATGTAGAGAAGCGCTCCGACAACCAGGACGACCAATGCCACCAGAAGGAAGGAAAAAGAAACCTTCTCGGACATCCCAGAGAGTCTCCTCAGGCTTTCCATGTTGATGTCGTTGACGTACTGGAGTGAAGGCGAGTACCCGGTGGCGGTGACCGTAGTCAGTATCGCAGGCATGACCATAAAGTGACTTGATGAGTAACTCGTGTAGGTTCTTCCAGCTACATTAATCGTCTCGTTAGCGAACTGTACTATGTAGGTCCCATCTAAGTTGTGAGTGTTGGGTCCGGCCTCCAATGTCCCGTTGAAATTAGACAGGCACATCGTTCCGTCCTCGACCAATTCTACGCGAGCCTCGTTATTCCTGAGGAATTCGCATTTAGCCTGACCGCCTTTCAGCAGTTTGGGGACGTGTCAGCTCGCCGACCTGACTATTGATGATTAGGGCCTTATGCAATAAGATCGTGGCCGTGTGTACATCTCCGTCGATGGCGTTAACCCTAGTGGCAACTTCGTTCAATTGCCTCGGGGAGTCGTGTGAGGCGTCGAACAATCCAGCGTTTATCCGTACTTGCTAGTCGGCCGATTTTACGGTATTTTCCTGGGCATGAAGGATGGCGTCCCAGTCCGACGCATCCGGTGGACGCAGACCCAATCCAGTCCAGCGATCGACGTCCGCGCTGAGTGCCCGTCAGTCTAGACAAGCCCTCCTCCGATTCCTCCACGTAGTGTGCCGCCAATGCCGCAATCCTGGAATCCGTCAGTTGCACCGCCTCGCGCCGAACCTCCTGGGCCAGTGACTCGAGCCTTCTCAAGTCGATGACGTCAGCCAGGGACGAGCGGAGCCTCGTATTTAAAGATTTTCGCAGCTCCCCGATATGGGCGACAATAATACTTGCAATATTGGTTGGAAGAGTTATCTTATGAGTAATGTTACTTTCTATGGTGTTGCTTAAATTAACTTAGAGGTAAAGGAATTGGCAATTAAGTGTTAAAAATGCGCTCATGTTTCGTTTCATAAGAGAGCACGAATTATTCGTGTGTTTAATTGCGTATATAGTAAAGTGTAAATTATAGTAAAGTGTTTTCAAAGAGTATGAGTGTCAAAAGGTGTAGCGTGTAGTGGAAGCGCGTGAAACGTACACGTACAACGATCCGGTGACATTCTAGTTACGTAAGTCCGACTTATGTAGAATCTTGCCTGTCTTGGTCTTTACCGTTACCCTTCTACCCTCGGCAATTTCCTCAGCTTTAAAACGCTGCTTCTCCTTTGTTTTGATTTGTTTGTTGTCTTTTTGTCTTATATAAATCAAAAGTATCTATTGTTATCTTTACACCAAAATTCTGAGATAAAATTTCTCGGCAGATTATAATATCATAATTTATGTGACTGTTAAGAACGACGTGAACCACTGATTATAACATTAAACAATATTTGCATAGTACTTGTCACTGAACTCTTTCCTATTCCCTTTAAAACTACAATATTATTGATTCGTGTGCCCGAAAGTCTATGAGACACAAACTCTTTTATCAGCGAACACTCAGGTCCAGAATCGAAAAAGAATGGATACGACTCACCAGACGAAGTCAAAGTTCCAATTGGGTCGGCCACCTGGCACAAGTTTACACGCCTCTCATCAATTTTATTATGACTCGCTGATTCTTTTTTCTCAGTACAAACTGAAGCAAAATGTCCAACAGCTCCACACTTATAGCAAGTAATTGCTTTAGTCCCTGCGTCCGATGAACGTCCAGAATTTGGATTTGATCCCTGTTTAGGCTTAGCAGCGTTACTCCTTAAACGGCATTGCACCAATTTGTGACCCATTTTTCCGCAAAAGTGGCATTTAATAGTGGCGTGTGTGCGTAGTCTTTTGCACGCAGAATTATTATCAAAGTGATGCTCTTTCTTCTTGGCAAAAGCAAATGGCCGCAACTCATTCTACAATTCGTTACGTGTTTTGATGTTGGTTGTATAAACAGTACGTTGCAGTCTTGTGTCAATATGGGCAACGTGCGCCAGAACTACCGACCTGGCGATTTCTTCGGTAGTTATCGACTTCCACTTTTCCATTAGTGTCGTTAATAACCGACTTCCATACAGCGAAAGGCACTCGCCGTTTTTTGGGCTACCATTAGGGACATTAAATACAGTAGCTGCTGGTGTTTCGTTGCCTTCAAATTGTTGCAAAAACAATTCCTTAAATGCGTCCCACGTGATTCCAGCCAGCCAGCGGCGCCTTCTAGGGATTTGCTCAAAGCGATAAGCAAAGCACTGCCGTCCAGAGGGTTTTCTGCTAAAATTAAATCCACCGTGGCACACCAAGCAGCTGCACTAGCGCCAGTGGAGTCGGGATTAAATTTACAACTGGCGTTGACTGTACACTTTTGACTGCATTCAAAACGTCGAATAAATTGCGATGCTGCAATAAAAGTGTGCACAAACGGTCGTCGGTTATGGTTTGGTGTTGAGGCGATCCCACTTCTGATGTCGGAGTCAGATGGCCAGACTCATTCATCTCCACCTCCTGTGCCTCTCGGATCGTGGCCTTGCGTTTCCTCGACGTTTCGACTACCTGCTTCTAGTGTCCGTTTTTTACTGACACGAATTTCCAAAATGATGCTAGCACAATGCCTAGATAATACAAGATAATAACTTACACCAGTGATGACACTTAAAAACTAAGGAATTAAATAAATAATATCGATGCGACATATATGTATACTTACGCTGCCCATTTAAATACATTGCCAAGGTCCCAACCTCAAGCGGCAATTGTACGTGCCAATTTAATAAAAACAAGATAACAGTCGCCTTTCATTCATTTTTGTCTATTTTATTTTTTATAATCAATACAGTTTGACCGGCAGCAATATTTCGGCTGGACCGGCACAACTAACACATATATTCTTATTATTAAATTAATACACATATAAATATTAAATTATATATTTTTATACACACGTTTTATTTCTGTTTCCATAAAAAGAGAAAACTCAACACTTAAATTGAATACTTAAATATATTAAGGTAAATGTTTTATACTTAGTTTACCTTTCTCAGCGTTAGTGACCGCAGTTCGCCTTAGGGATCGCAGTTCGATCACAATCGACCGAACGCCACCTTTTTCCATTCACTCAGTGTTATCATTCCAGGGCTGCACTAGCTCAAATATTAAATATCACTTAGTGGGCAACCGTAACATTTAAAATCACTTATTTTTTATTTATCGTCTCATTGTGCACTGTGTTGTGGTATTACCAGGCGCTGCAACATTGCAAAAACTATCGAATATATTTTCCTCCGTCTGAGAAATTATATACTAATTATTAATTATTTATTTATTTTTGACATTATAATTTAAGTTAAGCAAGTCGACTTCTTGCTCTATTCGCTACGACTCTCGTAGCCGCATAGCTCACCTAGTTAAAAGTAATATCGTACCGTGTGTTTTCCGTAAAGGGATCCCCGAAAGAAGAGTTGTCCGGATTCAGCTTTACGTTATAGTTCGGATTTATTAAGATTAAAAATGATAGTTTTTACAAGATGACGACGGAAAGAGCGAGAATTAGCGATGAATACAAGGATATCGATTACAGATTAATATCTGTCAAATTAAAATTGAAATAATTGTGATTGGCAAATTCAAAGGGTTGCCAGATCTCTATAGAGTAACTTATTTAGGATACAAAATCAGAATTCGGCTTGCGTTTAGTTTAGGGTTCATAACTCCTCCCCCTTCAAGATCTGCGTCCCGCAGATTATTGGGCTTTGGGTGCCCCGCCAGCGCCTAACCCCTCCGGGTCCGAAGTACAGTTTGCCACGACAGGAATACCCTTGGTTGACGTCAACTTCCTCCATATGATGTAGAGAAGCGCTCCGACAACCAGGACGACCAATGCCACCAGAAGGAAGGAAAAAGAAACCTTCTCGGACATCCCAGAGAGTCTCCTCAGGCTTTCCATGTTGATGTCGTTGACGTACTGGAGTGAAGGCGAGTACCCGGTGGCGGTGACCGTAGTCAGTATCGCAGGCATGACCATAAAGTGACTTGATGAGTAACTCGTGTAGGTTCTTCCAGCTACATTAATCGTCTCGTTAGCGAACTGTACTATGTAGGTCCCATCTAAGTTGTGAGTGTTGGGTCCGGCCTCCAATGTCCCGTTGAAATTAGACAGGCACATCGTTCCGTCCTCGACCAATTCTACGCGAGCCTCGTTATTCCTGAGGAATTCACATTTAGCCTGACCGCCTTTCAGCAGTTTGGGGACGTATCAGCTCGCCGACCTGACTATTGATGATTAGGGCCTTATGCAATAAGATCGTGGCCGTGTGAACATCCCCGTCGATGGCGTTAACCCTAGTGGCAACTTCGTTCAATTGCCTCGGGGAGTCGTGTGAGGCGTCGAACAATCCAGCGTTTATCCGTACTTGCTAGTCGGCCGATTTTACGGTATTTTCCTGGGCATGAAGGATGGCGTCCCAGTCCGACGCATCCGGTGGACGCAGACCCAATCCAGTCCAGCGATCGACGTCCGCGCTGAGTGCCTGTCAGTCTAGACAAGCCCTCCTCCGATTCCTCCGCGTAGTGTGCCGCCAATGCCGCAATCCTGGAATCCGTCAGTTGCACCGCCTCGCGCCGAACCTCCTGGACCAGTGACTCGAGCCTTCTCAAGTCGATGACGTCAGCCAGGAACGAGCGGAGCCTCGTATTTAAAGATTTTCGCAGCTCCCCGATATGGGCGACAATAATACTTGCAATATTGGTTGGAAGAGTTATCTTATGAGCAATGTTACTTTCTATGGTGTTGCTTAAATTAACTTAGAGGTAAAGGAATTGGCAATTAAGTGTTAAAAATGCGCTCATGTTTCGTTTCATAAGAGAGCACGAATTATTCGTGTGTTTAATTGCGTATATAGTAAAGTGTAAATTATAGTAAAGTGTTTTCAAAGAGTATGAGTGTAAAAAGGTGTAGCGTGTAGTGGAAGCGCGTGAAACGTACACGTACAACGATCCGGTGACATTCTAGTTACGTAAGTCCGACTTATGTAGAATCTTGCCTGTCTTGGTCTTTAGCGTTACCCTTCTACCCTCGGAAAATTTCCTCAGCTTTAAAACGCTGCTTCTCCTTTGTTTTGATTTGTTTGTTGGCAACAAAGATTTTATCGCCCTCATTATACGATAAAGGCTCCGACCTTGTCTTGTTATGAGCCGCGTTCGCGAGCTCCTGTCGGTATTCTATCAAACCCCTAACATCTTCGAGAACCTTAGTTCTGAAATTAGTTAACCCCTGGTAGTTGATTCTAGCCGAGCGGTCAAAGAACAAGTCCGCTAGCTTATTGTTCGTCACTGAGTGGATAGAATTATTGTACCTATCCACTCCAATAGCTACTAGTTCGTTTAGCTTGAAGTCAGGGTGTTCGCTCTTCAAACACCGGTAAATCTCCAGGAAGGTGGAATGAAACCTCTCGATTTGACCATTGACTTCGCTTTTCTGGGTCGGTGTATTGTAGAGACCGATACCCAGCGTACGCAAGTAATTTAGGACCGTCGGGCACAGAAGAGTTTACAACACTCGCATGGCGAGAGTTGCCTGCGGATGGTACTAGCCATCTGGGGAAAATAATACTTTTCCAAAAGCTGCAGGCGCACCACTTTAGCACCCCTATGGGCTCTGCGATGTTCTTGCTCAATGGCTTCGCAGATCTCTTCGGGATCTGACAAGTCTATCACTAGCCTCTGCGTTATACGAATTTTGAACGCAGCAAAATTCTCTAAGCAAAGGCGTTGGAACCATGACAGGTAAGCTTCAGGGATTTTAACCCCGTTGATCACTAAAGGTCTAAGGTAGTAACAACTAACTCGGACCAAAGACCAGAACCGATGGGAATGAAATGACGTTCGTTGGTTGTTCGCACAGGTATTCGGAACGCTCGGGGTCAAAGACAAGTTGGTTACGATAGACGTTAATGGGTACTTCCACGTGGGGTAGCAAATGAGACGAGTCTTCGTCTGCACTATGCACTGTGGAACTCCCTTCAGTAGCCGACGCAGTGCTTGAACGGCACCAATCAAAGTAGTGGTTTATTGGAACTATACGGGACAGGGCATCAGCGACGACGTTAGATTTCCCGGGCTTGTAAATGAGTACGCATCAGTGGTCAAATGGAAAGGCTTGCTGAAGTCTGGGAAGGCGAGCACTTCTTAAGAAGACAAAATCGTTTTAAGGTTATCGAAGACTTGTAAAGCCGCGTCGTCAAGCTCGACGGGGACCTTTATGGATTGATTTGCTTTAACCCGAGCGGATTCCCCGCGAGTCAAGTTAGTCAAGGGTTTGGCGACTTTAGCATAATCGCGAATAAACTTCCTATAGTACGATGTCATGCCGAGGAAACTCAATTCCTTGACATTCTTAGGAGGTTTCATTTTGGTAATAGCCTCTACCTACCTTCTTTTGTACCGTCATGGCTGACGAAATAACCAAGGAACTCAACCTGGGTCGACAAGAATTGAGTCTTAGACAGATTCACTTGAAGTCGTGCCTTTTTAAGGCTTTCAAAGACCAGGCGAAGGTTCTTCCAGTGACTATCATAATCGTTACTTAAGACGATAATATCGTCAATGTACACGTAACAAATTTTCCCAATTTATTCTCGAAGAACATCATCGATCATACGTTGAAAGATAGCCGGGGCGTTTTTCAAGCCGAAGGGAAGACGGAGGAATTCGTATTTCCCGTTCAGGGTGGAGAATGCCGTTTTCACGGTATCAGATGGTTTCATGTGTATTTGATGAAACCCCGAAGTAAGATCTAGTGTAGTGAAGTATCTGGCTCCGCCAGGGCTAGCCAATGTGGAATTTATGTCAGGGATCGGATAAGTGTCCGAAATTGTGACCGCATTTAGGCGTTTGAAATCAATGACCTCCATTGTTTTTCGCCATCCGGTTTCGGTTCTTCGGCATTTTCCACACCGGAGAGTTATACGGACTTTTGGACGGACGTATGATACCTCCACTCAGGAGTTCCCCGATTTGTCTATCCACTTCAGAGCTCAAGTTAGATGGGTACGGATTACTTTTCGTATATGGGTCTGAAGTGTTCGTTCGTATTTCTGCCCTTACACTAGTCTCGACGGCTTCACCTGGCGATAAGGGATCGCAAAGGTGAGACTATTCATCGATCAATGCCTTCAAGGTTAGTCTTGCTTCATCTGGACGTGTCGAATCCAGTAAAGTGTTAACGTTAAGGAACCTTTTGGCAAGAAGGGGAATCTTTATACCAGGGGATATAACTAAACAATTGTTCTTTCTGTCTACTAAGGCTTTTAAATCTTTAAGAGTGTCGTCCCCTATGATACCATCGAATGTATTCAATCCGGGGAGGACAAAAAAGGTAATGGTCGAGTCGTTTCCAAATTTTTCGAAAAACCTTCCGACTACTCGGCGTGTTATTTTAACAGAACCCGTAGCCGATTGAACGCAAAAGGGGATAGGAAGGACAGTCGATCCGGCGGCGATTTTGCGGAAGTTTGAAGTTTGAAGTTTTTGTTAGCGCCGGTATCGATCAGGAATTGTAATTTAGCCCCATCTTTCCCCTTGTATTCTATGTAAGGGACGGTGGAGATTCCTCCGTCATAAAATTTGGACCCTCAGCTCCCATTTCGTGGCCGTCCCTTTCTTCGATGATATCCTGAGGAGGCATGCCGACGTTTTCTACACCGAGCTGATTGTAGTAAAAGTCAGTTGAGGAAGCCTCGCCATGCTCAGCAAGGATTGCGGTCGAAGGGTCAGGCACGGGTTCCATGTGGTAAAGCTTGGTGGCTCTTTGGAACGGATTCTGATATTCGGACGATGTTCTCTTCATCCCAGAACCCTCGCTCTGGGGGAGCCTGTAATCAGAGCGATGGGACTGACCCGACCTGTTCGACTTCATTTTAATGGCCGGTCTTGGGCCTTGAAAGCGAATGCTCTTTTGTGTATTGCGTCGGATAGAGTATGAACGGATAACCAAGATTTTTCAGGGTTTATTTAATAAAGTAACTTTGAGTGTTCACGTTTTATTATTATTATTTTTTTTTAGGCCATGGATTTTAAAAAAATTCATGGTCTATTGTGTTTGTCGGAACGAGTTTGTGCGTAACAGGCAGAAGGAGGCATCTCTGACCCCATAAACTATATATATTCTGAATCAGTATCAACAGCCGAGTCGATTGATGTCTGTCTGTCTGTCCGTCTGTCCGTCTGTCCGTCTGTCCGTCTGTCTGTCTGTATGAACACCTGGATCTCAGAAACTATAAGAGCTAGAGTCTTTAAATTTTGTGACAACATCCATGTATGTTGCAGTGTTTCAAAGTTTTTTTGAAATTTGGCCAAGCCCCTTCCCGCCTCTGTAAATCAGTAATAAGGATTTAATATACACAATATACACCCAACAACAAAAGTTTTACATCTCACATGACAAATACCTTGCCACGGGTGTTTTCTGAAAATTTCATAGATATCGGACTAAAAATAAGTGAGATATGATCCGAATTAAACTCAATTTGAACGTATACTTATGCGCATATTAAGACCTAATTTACGCATCATACCGAAGTTCGAATTGTCGGACACACAGCATTTTACAAAACTTTTTATTTGCATAGAATGGTAACGTAATTAGCTCAGAATGCAACTTTGCCGATCTATCAGAAAATGAGGCGGTGGCTTAGTGGTTAGAGTGGTGGAGAGCGGTCCTGCGAGCGTGAGTTCGAATCCCATGCGCGGCCGGCCGGCAGGTGAAACTTTTAATTTTAATTACTTTTTTTTTGGTTATGTTTTTATTCCTATAAGCTTAAATGAAAACCAGTCGAACGCTACAGTCAGGTGCTGACTGTAGAAGGCCATGGATTATTATAGTATCATTTATTTTCAGTTATTTATAATAAACATTTTGCATTATTTGCATTATTATTAAGCATTTAAAAATATAAACTTTATATTCTTATTATTCTATTAGAGCGACACGCACAAATTTAATTGACGGATAGAAGAAGAAGAACGCATAAACAATGCAAAAGCGAATACAAGAATTATAAGCATTAGGTAGGGCGAGAGTGCAATAAGTTTATGTATACATTTTTGCTTTTGTCAAACAGTAGTAAGTTGAGTGTGTGCCGGATTCGAAGACCAACGATGTTTGACAGTGTTCGAGTTCGAATCCTGCCGCCGGTCATCAATGTGTGAAATGTTTTCCTTTTTTTCTTGCTTTTCTATTAAATAATTTTAAAGCTTAACAAACAATACGTTTTAAATTTTTTGGTTCGCAACATATTTAATTAGAACACTTTTATAAACTTTGCCGAATGTTGCACAAATCTGACAGTTGCGTACATACGCCGAATACGGCAATTGATGTGTGTTAGAGCGGGACGCCGAAACGTAAATGTGCAAATGCAGACATGCATGTATCGGCGTCCCGCTCTAACATTTGTAACTTATTGATTGTCTTAAATATTGCAAAAAAAAAGGAGATTCAATTTTTTGAAAACTATTTTTATTGATTGTTTGTTAAGCTAATTATTTAATTAATTATTTAATAGAAAAGCAAGAAAAAAAGGAAAACATTTCACACATTGATGACCGGCGGCAGGATTCGAACTCGAACACTGTCAAACATCGTTGGTCTTCGAATCCGGCACACACTCAACTAAGCTACTATACAACTTCCGCGGACACCACTACTGTTTGACAAAAGCAAAAATGTATACATAAACTTATTGCACTCTCGCCCTACCTAATGCTTATAATTCTTGTATTCGCTTTTGCATTGTTTATGCGTTCTTCTTCTTCTATCCGTCAATTAAATTTGTGCGTGTCGCTCGAATAGAATAATAAGAATATAAAGTTTATATTTTTAAATGCTTAATAATAATGCAAATAATGCAAAATTTTTATTATAAATAACTGAAAATAAATGATACTATAATAATCCATGGCCTTCTACAGTCAGCACCTGACTGTAGCGTTCGACTGGTTTTTTTTTAAATTTTCACTAAAAGGCACAGAGATAGTTAAATGTAGTTTCACTCACCCTTGACAATTCGTGTTGGTCCTCGTATGAGTACGTTGAGTAGATTGGTGTGAGTTGTGTATTTCTTAGTATATGAAGTGAGAAAAAGAAATTATTTTTAATTTACTGTTAGGCAATGGCTTTTTGTATTTCTGTTTGTTATTTCTTGTTATTAATCAATCAATTATATTACGGCAGTGACGGACCAGTTCTATGTTTAGTGAAACCTAGCACTGGGCACGGTGGTCCGTAATTTTCCTTTTTGGCCTTGGCCTACTAAGGTACGGTTGCCACACAATCCACAGGGCAGCTTTTTCGGGCGCCTCCGCACCGCTCAGCCTATCCAGCAGATTACCACACGCTTTGATCACAGTTCATGGTTTATTTTATTATTGGTGGAGTGTTATTATTCAAAGGAGTTCGCCACTATGAACTTGCACTCGGGAATAGGTTACAGGGGCTCTAATCAAATCGCCGCAGTGTGTTGTTACATAGGTCTTTTTCATGTAGTATTTAAGGGAGACACTTTGCGCCTGCGTAGAATGTGGCTGCTGCTGGACGAAGACAACATCAACGCTGCGGCGGGTGGTCTTTCGTATCGTTATATACGGCTTTTTACGCCCGTGAAGAATATTGTTCCCGATACAAGTTGTAACGGCATTCTCACCGCGGCGGGTGGTCGTTTCTTTTATTTTCACGGTGAACTAACACTTCACTGTCACATTGTCACTTGCCGTTAACTACTTTACCACATTTCGTGATTCACTTTTCCTTGTTTTAATTGATTTTTTTATTTTTTTTCATTGTAAAAGTAGTTAGGGCAATAACCATTGCCTGGAGATAGAAGTGCTGACTGCTCGGGCGCCAGTTAAGCAAGTCCACTTCTTGCTCTATTCGCTACCTAGTTAAAAGTAACATCGTACCGTGTGTTTTCCGTAAAGGGATCCCCGAAAGAAGAGTTGTCCGGATTCAGCTTTACGTTATAATTCGGATTTATTAAGATTAAAAATGATAGTTTTTACAAGTTGCAAGGCGGAACGTGTGGTCACCTCGACAGATGACGACGGAAAAAGCGAGAATTAGCGATGAATGCAAGGATATCGATTACATATTATTATCTGTCAAATTAAAATTGAAATAATTGTGATTGGCAAATTCCAAGGGTTGCCAGATCTCTATAGAGTAACTTATTTAGGATACAAAATCACAATTCGGCTTGCGTTTAGTTTAGGGTTCATAACTTTTATTATTTTTTGAATAAATTATTGAGTTTATTTGAGTTTCTTTACCTCAGAATTTCACGCTGAGTAAAATAATTGTTTCGATAATTATTCTTACTCATGTCGAGCCGCCGACAATATCCAGGGAATGCCTTAAACGCTCATTGGCTTAGACAAATGAAGATTAATTACTTAACTTAAAAAATTACTTAACTACTTATCGATAACCAACTTATCCGTTCCGCGTCATCCCCTCCCCCGCGAAGCAGCAGCATTCACCACATCCAGAACGGCTAACTTCGAAGCGGGAAGCAGCACTAATTTGGCTCGATCGCTAGTCCTCACCGACGACCGCCGTGGCACTCCTTTTCCCGGTGAACACCTCAACGACGCCCCTTTTCCACTCCCTGCGTGGTATGGCCGGATCGCAGATGTCTGCGAACAAGTATGGGCAAGAACTTGTGCACCCATCCTTTCTAGAACCGATCTCTCATTCGAGCGATACGCCACTTCATCATCTCCAGGATGATTTGGCACGTTGCGCATTCCTTTCAACAGGTCGTTCGGTGTCAGTGGGTCCTCCTGGTCCACTGTGATCATTATGTTCTCCGCCTCGATCAGCAAGTTCTCCAGCACGTGCTCCTTGGGTGCAAGTTCCTTCATCCTGTGCGCCAAAACCTTCTTCACTCACTGGACCATCCTTTCCCAGACACCTCCCTCAGCTGGGTTTGATGGGCAGCGAATCCGTTGACAAATCATGAGCCATCTCCAAGTGGCCGGCTCTCGTAGTTAAGCAGGTGAATAATCGACACAGGGAATGGTCCGAAATAGTCCAGGCCAGTGAACTTAAATGGCCATTCTTTTGCCTCAAGCCGATCCTCCGGCAATGGGCCCATCTCCGGCTGTGTTGGTCGTGCCTTCCGCAACTTGCATACGTTACAATTAGCCATCACCTTCTGTAGTAGCCTCCTCACGTTAGTTATCCAAAACTTTCGACGAATCTCGCCGATGGTGGCCTCCACGTTTTGGTGGCACATCCTCTCATGGTTGTGACGAACGATCATCTCCGCCAGTGCGCCTTTATGGGACAGTATGATCGGACGGCTAGCCCCATATGGTATGCCGCTGCGTCAATCCTTCCATTGGCACGCATGATAGCCCTTTTATCCAAATACGGCGACAGTCCTGATAATTGGCTGCTCTTGCTAACCGTTCCTCTTTGAGCTTCCTCGTCCTCATGGGAACACACAAAATGTGCCTGGACGTCGTCGTTTGTATGTGGCCCGCCAATAAGCCACCGCTACGAACGCAGATTGGCTGGAGTCCATGAAGACGTGCAGCACTCAAATGCTGCGGCGAATACGTCTGATAGCGGTTCATCCCACTTGACTCTCCTCCTCCAAATCTCTCGCATCAATAGTTTGGCGGTTATCATGTAGCAGCTCAAGAACCCGATCGGATCGAATGTGGATATAACAAGGCTTAGAAACTCTCTCTTGGTAGGGACGCGTTTCCCGTCCATCACACTGCTGGGTACCCGATGGTATTTGATGCTTAACTTGAAGACATCCGTAGCCGGTTGCCAGTACATTCACAATACTTTATCCTCAAATTCGCCTCAATTAACTTTCGTGTTGGATCCTTGTGGGTTCAGAGCTTTGAATTCATCTGCCGAACTGGAGGAAAACCGACACAAATCAAATTCTGCGTTTGGGTGTATTTCACACACTCGTGACGAAACGGCGAGAGCTTCGTCCTTGCTCATGAAACTGTCCACATAGTCGTCCACGTAGTGGTACTCCTTTATCGCCAGAACCGCTCGCGGATCCGTACTGCTATATTGCGAAGCGTTGACGAGCTTCACATAGTCCGCTGCACAAGGAGAGCAATCTGCTCCGAATGTTATGACCTCGTCCGGGTTCCGACGATCCCTCCATTTCTCCACAAGAATCGCTGGGCACATCTGTCCTGTGGCTGTATCAGCACTTGGTGAAACATCTCCTTGATGTCTGCACATACTTCAACTGCTCCTTCCCGGAAGTGGAAGAGTACTGCTGGTAGGGATTTGTAGAGCTGAAGGCCTTTCATCAGCGCCGAGTTCAGTGATATATCGTTCACTTTGGCTGCGGCATCAAAGACTAGACGGATTTTTCCCGCCTTTTTGGGTTCCTTCCCTCCTTCCCGGAAGTGGAAGAGTACTGCTGGTAGGGATTTGTAGAGCTGAAGGCCTTTCATCAGCGCCGAGTTCAGTGATATATCGTTCACTTTGGCTGCGGCATCAAAGACTAGACGGATTTTTCCCGCCTTTTTTGGGTTCTCGACTCCAAAATGCGGAAGGTACTGAACCTTGCCGCCGTTGGTGTGGGTTATTTCCTGCGGCTCTAATCGTCGTGCATATCCCTTCTTGACGTAATCATCCATAATTCCATTGTATGCCCTTGCGAAGACCTAGTCGCGCATAATTTTCCGTTCAATGTTGACGAGTCTCTTGAGTGTCATGTTGTAGCTGTCTGGCAGTCTCACCTCGTCGTCTTTCCATAGCAGACCAGTGTGGTATTGTCGGCCTACACGTTTAGTCGTATCCTCCAAAATGCTTAAGGCTCGGACGTCGTCACCAGCTGCGACCGGCGGTGCGGGCTTTACTCCAAAATTCTTGGTTTCGAAGTAATCGCTGACCATCTTCTCTATAAGATTATCATGTGACACGGCTTAAAGGCATGATCTTGATACCGGTGGACTTGCATTCCCTTTTACCGGTCCGTTCATCACCCATCCAAGTTTGGTGGGGGCTGCAAATGGTCGTCCTGCTCTAAAGCTTCTGGTCCTCAGTGGAATACCCAAATGTGCGTGATCTAAGCCGATCAAGATCATTGGCGTTGCATCGAAGTATGTTTTAACGGGTAGGCGTGCATTTTCCTTGCCTTAAAATCCTCCCGACGCAAGCTTTGTATCGGAGGATTTAGATTCGATACAGTGAATACATTTCGTAGGCCATGGCGTTTGCAGTCGTTGACGTAAAGGGATTACGTCGGCGATGGCTGGTGTCCCTTTGCAGCTCCTGATCTCGAGTGCTTCTATTCTCCCTCAAGCGGCCGCCGTTCGACTGTGGTAGCCTGGAATTTCCGATTCTATCGTGCAGCAGGTAGTGATGATGCACAACTGTTGGATATGGTTCTATCGTAGCCGCATACTTCGCCCAGTCCAACTTCTTGCTTATAGGCAACTTAGCTATCAGTTCCTCCATTAGGGTAGGATTTCCTAATTGCTGAATGCCGTTCTTCATTGACTTCAAAAACGCAGCAAGGTTGCTCACCCTTGTGGCGAACGGCACAATCCATGCTCTGTTCTGTTTTGATATTGGCAGCACATCTCGCACGCTCTCCAGTTGACTTCGAATCAGCTGCTCCGGGCGTCCATACCGAAATCGAAGCTGCTCCATAACTTCTTGTTCGGGTGGATGAGCAGCGCCTGTACTGCCGCTCGTGCCTCACCCTTCAAAGCCTTCACTAGCCTTTGATTGTTGTCCAAAGTTGTACAATGATATGCCTCCGTCCTCTCCGTAAACGCGCACAGGAATATTGGCCAATCCTCGGGCTGGCCTACGAACTCTGGAAGATCCGGCGGTCTACGTGGCGTCCATCCATTTGGGATACTCGCCTGGCTGCACCTTGGCCGTAACGTAGCAAGGCGGAGATAGGCTCACTGTTGTACAGTTATTATTCCGTGTGACTTGTTTCCCACTAGTTCCACTCAATTGTCGCTGCAAATTTGCACTCAATTGTGCGGGCAACGGATCATTCAAAGATGGCGTCACAAATTATTCCCGTTGCAGATTTTCACTCAACATCTGCGTCGTCGCTTCACTCATAGCTAACGACGTTTCACTCATACTTGCCGGTGTATTCGCCGCACCGTTACCGTTACCGCTCAAGCCGATTCCAACGGGATTCCTTGTGGTCTCTACTTGCCCTTCATTTGCCTTTGCCTTGGATAGTTCCCTTTCTAACATAAGGTTGCGATTCTTTCCATTAGGTTCGCCACCTTTACACTTGTGGAATTTGTAGTCTGCCCCGCTTTGGCAGGCTGCGGAGTATCAATCGGATTCTGACCGAGTAATCCCCTTTTCTTGCAACTTTGAGGCTGCTGTATATCACTAGCCACACTCATAGATCTGGTCGGAGTGTCAGTTTCTGTGGTTGTGATCGTCGTGTGCCCCTTGGACTGATCTGGTCTGGGGCTTCGCCTCAGCATGTTGCAAATCGCAGGGTGCGAATAAAGTTTGCGAATAAAAGAAATGTCGATCCGCCGACAATATCCTGGGAATGCATTAACTGTTTATTGGCTAAGACAAATGAAGATGGTTCGCAGTTTCTCTTCCCTCACTCTTGGATATCGTCAGACGAACTCATCTGACGCGCCAGGTATAGCTTAATTCTTAGTTAAATCGAAGTGACCAATTACAATATTGATAAAAATGTATACATTAAAATACTAAATCCGAGTGCCCTCTATCGGTCACTTAACTACTTATCGATAGCCAACATCTCCTTGATGTCTGCACATACTTCAACTGCTCCTTCCCGGAAGTGGAAGAGTACTGCTGGTAGGGATTTGTAGAGCTGAAGGCCTTTCATCAGCGCCGAGTTCAGTGATATATCGTTCACTTTGGCTGCGGCATCAAAGACTAGACGGATTTTTCCCGCCTTTTTTGGGTTCCTTCCCTCCTTCCCGGAAGTGGAAGAGTACTGCTGGTAGGGATTTGTAGAGCTGAAGGCCTTTCATCAGCGCCGAGTTCAGTGATATATCGTTCACTTTGGCTGCGGCATCAAAGACTAGACGGATTTTTCCCGCCTTTTTTGGGTTCTCGACTCCAAAATGCGGAAGGTACTGAACCTTGTCGCCGTTAGTGTGGGTTATTTCCTGCGGCTCTAATCGTCGTGCATATCCCTTCTTGACGTAATCATCCATAATTCCATTGTATGCCCTTGCGAAGACCTAGTCGCGCATAATTTTCCGTTCAATGTTGACGAGTCTCTTGAGTGTCATGTTGTAGCTGTCTGGCAGTCTCACCTCGTCGTCTTTCCATAGCAGACCAGTGTGGTATTGTCGGCCTACACGTTTAGTCGTATCCTCCAAAATGCTTAAGGCTCGGACGTCGTCACCAGCTGCGACCGGCGGTGCGGGCTTTACTCCAAAATTCTTGGTTTCGAAGTAATCGCTGACCATCTTCTCTATAAGATTATCATGTGACACGGCTTAAAGGCATGATCTTGATACCGGTGGACTTGCATTCCCTTTTACCGGTCCGTTCATCACCCATCCAAGTTTGGTGGGGGCTGCAAATGGTCGTCCTGCTCTAAAGCTTCTGGTCCTCAGTGGAATACCCAAATGTGCGTGATCTAAGCCGATCAAGATCATTGGCGTTGCATCGAAGTATGTTTTAACGGGTAGGCGTGCATTTTCCTTGCCTTAAAATCCTCCCGACGCAAGCTTTGTATCGGAGGATTTAGATTCGATACAGTGAATACATTTCGTAGGCCATGGCGTTTGCAGTCGTTGACGTAAAGGGATTACGTCGGCGATGGCTGGTGTCCCTTTGCAGCTCCTGATCTCGAGTGCTTCTATTCTCCCTCAAGCGGCCGCCGTTCGACTGTGGTAGCCTGGAATTTCCGATTCTATCGTGCAGCAGGTAGTGATGATGCACAACTGTTGGATATGGTTCTATCGTAGCCGCATACTTCGCCCAGTCCAACTTCTTGCTTATAGGCAACTTAGCTATCAGTTCCTCCATTAGGGTAGGATTTCCTAATTGCTGAATGCCGTTCTTCATTGACTTCAAAAACGCAGCAAGGTTGCTCACCCTTGTGGCGAACGGCACAATCCATGCTCTGTTCTGTTTTGATATTGGCAGCACATCTCGCACGCTCTCCAGTTGACTTCGAATCAGCTGCTCCGGGCGTCCATACCGAAATCGAAGCTGCTCCATAACTTCTTGTTCGGGTGGATGAGCAGCGCCTGTACTGCCGCTCGTGCCTCACCCTTCAAAGCCTTCACTAGCCTTTGATTGTTGTCCAAAGTTGTACAATGATATGCCTCCGTCCTCTCCGTAAACGCGCACAGGAATATTGGCCAATCCTCGGGCTGGCCTACGAACTCTGGAAGATCCGGCGGTCTACGTGGCGTCCATCCATTTGGGATACTCGCCTGGCTGCACCTTGGCCGTAACGTAGCAAGGCGGAGATAGGCTCACTGTTGTACAGTTATTATTCCGTGTGACTTGTTTCCCACTAGTTCCACTCAATTGTCGCTGCAAATTTGCACTCAATTGTGCGGGCAACGGATCATTCAAAGATGGCGTCACAAATTATTCCCGTTGCAGATTTTCACTCAACATCTGCGTCGTCGCTTCACTCATAGCTAACGACGTTTCACTCATACTTGCCGGTGTATTCGCCGCACCGTTACCGTTACCGCTCAAGCCGATTCCAACGGGATTCCTTGTGGTCTCTACTTGCCCTTCATTTGTCTTTGCCTTGGATAGTTCCCTTTCTAACATAAGGTTGCTATTCTTTCCATTAGGTTCGCCACCTTTACACTTGTGGAATTTGTAGTCTGCCCCGCTTTGGCAGGCTGCGGAGTATCAATCGGATTCTGACCGAGTAATCCCCTTTTCTTGCAACTTTGAGGCTGCTGTATATCACTAGCCACACTCATAGATCTGGTCGGAGTGTCAGTTTCTGTGGTTGTGATCGTCGTGTGCCCCTTGGACTGATCTGGTCTGGGGCTTCGCCTCAGCATGTTGCAAATCGCAGGGTGCGAATAAAGTTTGCGAATAAAAGAAATGTCGATCCGCCGACAATATCCTGGGAATGCATTAACTGTTTATTGGCTAAGACAAATGAAGATGGTTCGCAGTTTCTCTTCCCTCACTCTTGGATATCGTCAGACGAACTCATCTGACGCGCCAGGTATAGCTTAATTCTTAGTTAAATCGAAGTGACCAATTACAATATTGATAAAAACGTATACATTAAAATACTAAATCCGAGTGCCCTCTATCGGTCACTTAACTACTTATCGATAGCCAACTTATCCGTTCAGCGACAACTCAATAAACTATATCGATAATTATACAAAAATATTTATATTATTTTTTTTTAATTTTTGTTCTAAAAAAAAAGTGTTGCCTTGTAATTTATCAACATATTCCTCGCTCAATAGTTTCGATAAAGTTCCGATCTATTTGTATAATATTCTTGTTCCTTGTTAAAACAAGAAATTCTGCTCGTCCGATTTTCTACGCTTTTTCACGTTTCTGGTTCCGTCAGTAGCATCAATTGCATTTTTGTGTTGCTGTTTTTGAAAGCTTTTTAAGCCAATTGGTATTGGTAAAGACACCAAGAAAAACCTTATTGTACCCACGACTACGCATGGACGCTCCAGCTCTCTTCCAAGTTCCCTTCTTGGTAAAACACCTTCTCCAGCCACTATACGGAAAGTTTCAACTTCGGCCACATCTAAGGTTAGTCGGGTGCCGAAAATTTCGATGCACACTTCTCCAATCACTCGTTCGATTGGTCAATAAATCTCACTGGCAAAAAAATGCAAGAGCACTCATTTACGCTTCTGATAAGCTCACGCAGTTCGAAGCTAAGATTCAAAATTCTCCTACAGCCTCACTTCACACTTACAGAGTGCGTCTTGCGCAGCTCCGGTCCATATGGACTGCCGTAGAGCTTAAATATGAGCTCTGATCCAACGCATTGCCACAAACGGAGACGAATGCTGAGGACAAGATCGCCATGCAGGCCAGGTATGACCACTGCTACTCCATATATGAGGAACTTGCCTCTCAATTAAATGAGAGTATGGTCTCTCAACGGCTCCCCCTCCAGCACCTAAGGCACCACAAGTAGCCTTCCAGACACGAAGCCACCCTTCGATGCTGAAGTTTTCAGCGTTGATTACCTTAAATGGTCAACTTTTCGTGATCTCTTCACAGCGGTCTACATTTCCGATCCCGGCTTAAGTCAGATCGAGAAATTGTTCCATTTAAATGCAAAGTTGCTTAGCGGCTCTAGACCACTCCCAAATCAGCATATAGAACTGCGATTCCCTTTTAGTCTTCCTTCCCGTGTTAGATGGGGATGTACATTTGAGTAACCTTTCCGATTACGCTATTATGATAGACGAAACTGTCCGAGTCCTTTCCCCAATCTCATATGGGTAAAATGCTAGAGATGGATACAGATCATCTAAGAACTTTGTTGTCCGTCCTTAATTTACACCACAGAATTGCCAGGAGCTTAGATTTTTTACTGCCTTGAAGGTAGTGGCGGGTACTCCTGATGCCTCCGATTTCCTAAAGATCAAGATAACGGAGGCTCAGCCAGTAGAATCTAACTCTAGACAGATAACCATCAACTCTGAGACTCAAAAACAAATTAATAAATTAACCGACACAATTAATAAGATAATTAATGTCCGAAAAAACGACTTGGTTGACACTCCACATTTATTTGAAGCGCTATTGGCATGAAATAGAATGCTTTTTACAGAAATCCAAAATTTGATTCATACCATTACGCTGGCCAAGTCGAATATAGTAAACCCCACAATCCTTGATCATGCCGATTTGAAATCGCTTGTCGAACAAGACACGCCATAGTAAGCTTAATAGAAGCATCTATAATCAGAGTTCTTCAGTCCGCAAACATTATCCACATACTAATAGCTAATAGGTTAAGTTCAGGTGCAAGAAGGTCGCTGTCTACCCGGTCTCCCATCAACACATCATCCTACGCCTCGACGACGACACACTGGCGGAATGTGATGATGACACCTTAGCGGTCACTGGATGCACTGAGACCACACACCGCACGTTCTGCGAACGGTCCTGAGGGAAACTCTGCACAATGCCACACACAACCCAGCCAGTTGTGAGCAATAACGCCCGTAGATGACGGTGTTGTAATAATCAACGAGGCAACAGCCCGCGTTACTACAGATGGTGGGCCAGAGATTTTGATCGAGGGAACGCACCTGGTCACCTTCGAGCAAACAGCAACCCTCAATGGTTCTGAGTTTGTAAACATTCGAAAGGCGCTAAGCAAGCAACCGGAATCGTAAGGTCACCACTACTGAACATCGTCGGTCACGACCCGGTGCTTAGCATCCCACTGTTGCACAGAATGAACAACGAAAACTTGTGCTCCATCAAAAGTTTTAAGGGAGAAGTTGAATCCGCAGGCTCGCCTAGGCTCTATTTCGCAGCTGGACTCATCTTGAACGTAGGTCTGATTGGCTCCATCTTACTTTATCTGGCATTAAGAAGAAGACGAGCCTCCGAGGAGATACGTTCAACGGACCATCGACAAATTCAGCTTGACCGAGGACGGTCAAAACCCTGAGGGGGGTTAGTTAACAACCAATCAATTTCATATTCCCTTAGAAACTAAGTAGCTTCGCAAAAACAATGCTGACGCGCCACAATCGAGTTCAGCGCTCTGCGCTAAGAACATTCGACATTGGAATGCTGACACTTCCCATTTGGAGTGTTGCGCCGCGCCGCAAGTAATGCTGAGTCGGCTTGCCGCTCATGTCTTGGTGGCGCGATGCATTGTCTCGCAGGGTAAGCTAAGTAAAAAATATTGTCGGTACTGCAGTTCTTACAAAGCTGCTTAATAAATCACAGCTCTTCTCCGGTGCATTGCCGTAAATATCTTTATTTTTAATTACAAACACATTGCTAAGTCAAGCCCTCCAACATAGTCTACCTAAAAAGTGTAAAAGTGCCGAAGACGGAAGACCCCTGGACCATCGAATAGGAGATCTATTTAACTTACACATATAGAATAATTGGTCAGCATAATTGTAAATATACTAACAGTACTGGAGCTTTGGCTCCCTAACATAAGATATACGTAAATAAAAATGTAAAAAAAAACCGAACAGACGTCTTTTAAATTATTGAACATTTACAAAAAGTAACCCAAAACTAACATAAAAAGAGAGAAAAAAATAATGAATTACTGGATTGTATGGTAGACTCAATTTATGCAGGAAATAATGTTGATAGAAAGTCCACGACGGGATTTATAATTAGAATGTATGGAAATATTATATATTGGAAAACACACAAACAACACGCAGTAACAAAATGTTCAACGTTTGCCATGTCAGAAGCAGTTACAGAAATATTATTTGTCAAAAACATGTTATGTGAAATATTTAATATTAATAATGAAAAAGCGATATAAATTTATGAAGATAATTCAGGCGCAGTACCGATTGCTAAATTTGGTAACTTTACAAAAAATTCGAAGCCCATTGAAGCACATTATGTTAACGAAAATTATGAAAGAGGCGTGTTAGAATAAATATGTATGCCTTGATATGAAATGTTAATTAGCATTAGAATGAATCAGCTGATCGCGAATAATGTTATGTAATGTTAAATAAAATAATTATGTCACTTGCTCTAAGAATGTTAAATTGAATGGAAGTGCACGAAGCACAAAGTTAAAAAGCAACAATAAATAATTTAATTTAAATAAAGCAATTCACTTTATTATCAACAATCATGATGGTGAATTAAACATTTTCATAACGATTCAGAAACTCCTTTATTATTACCGAGTTCAAATTGCTTCTACTAGATTCCTTCTTTTTTACTTGGATACGTTTTAAAGTCTTTTTGAATTCTTCCTTCCTCAAATTCTGGTCTTAAACAGAGCTTCAGTATGCAGACATATGTGAATTTAAAGTGAAATGTGGGTTGGAATTTTTGTAACGTTAAAAATAAGTATACTCTAAGTGACTTCATAACATTAGAAGCCTATCTATTTTTTCGTCGTTCTCTTTCCCTCTTTCCCCTATCTATTGGTAACTTCACCACCGTAACAAAGAAACAAGTGTTTCTTTTTTATCCTTCTTTTTTCTTTATTCAATGTTTACATTTGAACATGTTCCTTGACATGATAAAAAATTGAAGATCCGCTCTAGTTAATGTATTTCCAAACTCAGATAATAAAACATTAATTTTATTTATTAAATTTGAAAAATATAAGTTATTATTTTTCTCCATTTTTAAAGATGTTCTCTCTCACAACTCTCAAAGTATAGTTAAAAATTTTATGAGCATTATTCAATGCACATACCCCTTCCATACATTGTAGTGAACAAAATGGAAACTGGTTACCATTCATTTCTTTTAATGTAGGAGAACCAAGTAAATATATATCCATTAAGTGATAGGTTTTTAGAAATTTGTTTAGAAAAAAGTTTATTTTCGTATCCTTTACAAATTATTTGTTTTCCGCTAGTTATTTTTCTTATATATTGTTGCACTTCGCTATAAAAGATCAGCCCGTCATTCCAACAAATTTTATGATGGGGTGTTTACGCCGAAACTCGTCGTCAAAAAGTAGCCAGCATATCGGCGTAAACCACCTTCTACGATCCCACTAAAGAAGGAAGACATCAGTTGTACCGCCACAAACATTGGTCCTTCGAGCCGGATTAAACCTGATTTGGACTTACGTCGCTGGATTACACAGCCCCACAAAAAAAAAAGTGTCATGATCTGGGTATGCGGCATATGCAGTTATATGGATTTTGGGTCGCTGATTCCGAATCCGGCATCAGAATTTCGCCATCACGTCTGGATTTCGACATAACCTCAAAAAACTGAAAAACCTTTAAATATCCCCCAAAAGATATAGAATCCTGATCTGGGCATGCGATATATGCTTTAATATGTATTTTGGCCTTTTAAGCCCTAATCCGAAGTCAAAATTTAAACTAGACGTCTAAATTTCGATTTAACCTCAAAAAATGTTTGGAGCCCCATATAATAATGGGGAGTCATGATCGGGTCATGCGATATATGTTTCTATATGTGTTTCGACCTTCCAAATCCGAATCTGAAGTCAAAACGTGCCAATCACGTCCAAATTTCAACCTAACCTAAGAAATTTTTCAATTCCTTGTAAGGTAGCGTTCTATGGCTGGGGTCGGCTCAATCGCGCCAGGGCTACCTTTACAAGATTATTTGTATTGGTGCTGAGACCCTGGACGAGGGGGGTGAAATATTTGGGTCGACGGGAGGGGGAAGGCAAAGGCTTTCAAGCGGCGAGGCCGAGGGGCAGAGCGGGGTGATCTGTAGGTGGCCGAAGGCAGAGAAAGTAATGCCTACCTGGTGACCCTTCCGCAGGTGAGTCTCAGGGAACCGGGATTTGACCGTCAGTTCCTGAGACCTGCGTGACTGTACCAGGAGCTTCACTGTATGCGACGGGATTTGATCGTCATCGCACCAGTTAGGCTCCGCACCTTGTATACACTACTCGTCCGCCTGGCTATACTGAGGCTGCACTGTATGCAACGGGATTTGACCGTTATTGCACCAGCACAAACTTCAGCACAGTCGGCACACCACTGTACACACCTACACGCACACCTACACACGTACACACACATATGCATACACATACGCATACACATGCCCCTTATGCCTACTCGACATTGTGGGTAAGCTCTTTGAGCGCGTACTATACGCGCGCATAGAGCTATTTACAGAGAGCCCCACAGGACTGCATAGCCAGCAGTATGGCTTCCGGAAAGGGATGGGCACGCTCCACGCTCTCACGGCAGTAACCAACGTAGCCAAGAGTGCACTCGAAGGTGATCGGTGGCTAGGCGGCAGTAAGAAGTACTGCGCCATCATCACGCTGGACGTCAGAAACGCATTCAACACAGCGAGATGGCCGAACATCCTTGGCGCAATGCGCAAAATGGGGTCCAAGATGCCACTATGTCTCTGCAGGTGTTCCCCAAGGGTCGGTACTTGGGCCGATTCTCTGGAACATCATGTATGATGGAATACTGAGCGTCAGAAAGCCCTGCAATGTGGAGCTGCACTGTTTCGCCGACGACGTTGCGGTAACAGCTGTTGCCAAGACAATTTCGGAGCTCCAGGACATCAGCAATGCCACGATTAAATCGGCCACCGATTGGCTGGAGAAAGTGGGCTTAGAAATCGCTGCGCATAAGACTGAAATTGTTCTGATGAGTAGCAGGAAGAGAGTCGAGAACATGCAGGTGCTAGTTAAGGGAGTACAAATAGTCTCAACCGATAGACTGAAATATTTGGGAGTCCTAATAGACCGAAGGCTGTCGTTTAAGGACCACGCAACATATGCCAGCAGGAAGGCTGCAATGACAGCTGCAGCACTTGCAAGAATCATGCCCAACGTGGGAGGACCCAGATTGCCGGCAAGGAAGCTACTCGTGGCGGTTACGAAGGCAACGCTGCTCTTCGCTGCTCCTATTTGGAGTACGGTGACAAGTAAAGTCTCCTATTTAGACAGTGCGCGCGCAGTATCTCGGACAATGGCGCTAAGACTCATCAGAGGCTTTAGAACCATATCCGACGACGCGGCGCATGCGATAGCATGCCTCACACCGATTGACCTGGAGATTAAAGGACAATACTTAGCGTGAGAAGGGGTTGCCCTGACAGACATACGAGAATGGATCGCTGGAGTCTGGCAGACCAGGTGGCAAGCGTCGCAACGAGGGCGATGGACGTACCAGCTCATACCCAACCTAGCGGAATGGGCAGAGTGCGAGCATTAAGTGGTGGACTACCACTTAACGCAGTTCCTCACGGATCATGGCTGCTTCCGAGGGTACCTACATAGGTTCCACCACGTAGATTCAGCCATGTGCCTTTATTGTGCACACGAGGTGGAGTCAGCAGAACATATCCTTCTGCACTGCTCAAGATTCGCCGCGGAGAAGGAACAGCTCGAGTCACTCACTGGAGCACCGCTCTGCCCGAGAGGCTTGATTGCCGCCATGGTGGCGGAAAAAAGCGTCTGGGAGAGGGCACACGAAATCATAGTCCAAATGATGAAGCGTGTCCGTACGGACGAGATGACCAACAGAAATGTTGACTAAGAAGTACCCCCGTGTGATGGCGGGCAAGAATACTACCACAGCGGACTCGGCTTGTCGTAAAAGGCGACTAAGGAAGACTCAAGGAAGGAGCGTCAAGCAGCATGGCAACGCAGAATGAGAGGGATTGCGATCTGGCATCACATCCTGCTCACCGACGTAATACCTTAACTGGCAGTCCCGGTGAGCGTAACAAGGACTGGAGAAAAGAGCGGAGGTTTTTTGTTTAGTACGTAGGCATATCCCTACTTGGAGGGTTATGAATCGTGCATGCCATCTACGCGCAGTAGATGGTATCTTTCGAAGATTTCATTTACACACACACACACACACACACACACACACACACACACACACACACACACACACACACACACACACACACACACACACACACACACACACACACACACACACACACACACACACACACACACACACACACACACACACACACACACACACACACACACACACACACACACACACACACACACACACACACACACACACACACACACACACACACACACACACACACACACACACACACACACACACACACACACACACACACACACACACACACACACACACACACACACACACACACACACACACACACACACACACACACACACACACACACACACACACACACACACACACACACACACACACACACACACACACACACACACAAACAGGTAGAGTGAGAAATTTCCGCCTTAATAGACGTGGAGCGGGTGCGCTGCGCGAAATAATTAAAATAAACGAGTCGGATTGGCCGAGTAATTGGCAATCATTCTAACAAATACTGTGTTTATACACAGCTGTTGCCCGCGCGATCGAAACGTGCTTAAAACGCGAGATCAATAGTGGAACAGGTGCTTTGTGAAAGTGCATTGTCGAATTCTTGTGGGTGATCCAGCTGCAGAACAGCTGATAGCGCTGCCAACTGTTTGCAGTGATCTAGCGGCGTTGCCTGACCAACGGCGCTGCCAGACTTCCTGCGCGACAGCTTGCGCGAATGAAATTTATTATTCAAATCAAATTTGAATTTGAATTTTAAAGCTAACATTTAATTTAATTAAAAATCTTTTCTTTTGATTTTTCTTCTTAATACATTATTCACTCTAGATTAGTATTAGTATTATACTTTTTACCATATTTTGGGGGAATCCGCGTTGCCGCGGTTTGCAAAGGAATCTTGCGGGGGCATTGCCCCCAACGGCGACGACCCTTTCAGGAGGAGCTCCAGGATGTCGAGGTCCCCTACGAGAGGAGTCGAAACAATGGTGAAAAGGTGCTGGCATTATCCCTGCCCTAGGAGCTGTGAGGCGCAAACGGACCCCCTCATCCGACGGCGGCGATACCATGCAATCGCGGTGCCGTGGAGGCGACTAACTCGGCCTCGTAGCATCTACTTCTGCAGGGCAGAAGAAGTTGGCTGATCTCATCAGCGTGCCGACGCAAAAAATAGCGTCTAAATCCCCATCCGGGTCGCCAATTCAAGACTCGACCTATTGGGTCTCGAGAACGAGGGATTAAGGAGCATTTTGGCCTTGATGAGCCAAAACAACATGGAAAGCTTTCCGCATTCGAGACGCAGCGTCACGTCACGAAGGAAACTAAAGGCGCTATCTCCGATCTGGCTGCCCTCAGTCTCTAGAGCGATCCAGCTCGAAGGGGGGCTCACTTCAAAAGAGGGTTCTTTCAGGGAATCAGGCACTCAGACTGAGCGACAGACAAAACTGGACCGCCCATCTGCGACTAGCGCAAAAGGAAGCTACCGAAGGACCCTTCAGTAAAAGCCCCCGTAGTGAAGGCTTCGCAGAGAAGCCTTCGTTGAACAAGAGCTCAAAACGGGAGACACCCACTCCAAAGGAGCCAAAGGAGCCGAACACACTCAGCTATGCGCTGTTGCCAAGGTCAGCAAAGAGGAGTGGTCCAGGGTGAAGCCTATGCTTGCGTGCAAGAAGCCAGAGGCTCTCATTCTGAAGAAGACCGGGGAAGCGTCTTACGCTGATATGCTCCGCAAACTGAGAGCGGACCCAAATCAATGATTTTGGAAACATGTGAAAAAGATCAGGAGAACGCAACAGGGAGAGCTACTGCTCGAGGTAGAGGGTAAAGCTGCAGACAGCGTACCCAAATTTAGAGGCTATAGAGGATTCCTGAAAGAAATGGCAGCGGTTCGCACGGGGGCGCAGAAGATGGCTCTTTCCATCAGCGGAATGGACGAGGCTACGTCAGCGCAGGGAACTCCTCGGCTGTCTAGCCTCCCAGTTCCAGGGTATCGTGGTTAATCCAGATAGTGCGCGGTCTGCGTAAAATGCGGGATGGAACCCAGATAGCGACGGTGATGCTCAGCATAAATGATGCGATCACTGTCTTGAAAGCGGGCACGGTGACCGTTGGCTGGTCACGTTGCCGCATCATCCAGGATGTACGACCGACGAGATGCTATAGGTGTCTATGCTACGGCCACCGAGCGTCCAGTTGCAAGGCGACTGATCGGTCTGACTGCTGCTTGCGTTGCGGCGAACGCGGGCATAAGGCAAAGGGTTGCCATGCTCCACCAAAATGCATGATATGCAGCAGTGAGGTGGACAGGAACCACACGACGGGCGGTTTCGCGTGCCCGACCTTTAAGGCGAGCCTAAAAGGAGCTAAGAGCCACAATAATGTTTAATCAAATAAACATTATTCAGCTCAATGTCAATCACTGCGCTGCTGCTCAGAGTCTTCTTGCTCAGACAGCGGTGGAGCGCAATGTTGACATCATGCTCCTCAGTGAACCATATATCTATGGCAGCACTAACTCAGACATGATCCTGGATGAGTCGGGCAAGGCGGCTATCAAGCTTTGCAGCCCAGTTCATATTCAGGATCGGCCGGCCGATGCAATGCGTGGCATTGCATACGCGCTGATTAAAGGTGTGCATATCTACAGCTGCTATGCGCCACCGAGCGACAGCCCAGAGCAATTTGAAGAGATGATCGATCTCCTCGTAAGCCACGCGAGAGGGCGCAGGCCGACGATCATTGCAGGAGACTTCAATGCCTGGGCGACCGAATGGGGCAGCCGTGTCTCCAACTCCAGAGGGCGAACTGTGACCGACGCCATGTTCCTGCTAGACCTAGTACTGCTGAATGATGGCCATAAGCCGACATTCAACAACGATAGGGGTACGTCGTATATTGATGTCACCTTCGTCAGCAGAGGCTTAGTAGCCAACGCAAACTGGACGGTCTCCGATGAGGTAACGCTGAGCGACCATGCTCTGATTACCTTTGCGTGCGTCCAATGGGAACGGTGCGCAGTTTGCAGAGGAGGAAGACACTCGGTCAGGCTTGGGATGCTAGAAAGATCGATAATGATATGCTGGCATATCAAATCGAGTCCCTATCAATCTCAAGCAGTCATGCGGAGACAATGGCGGCCGATCTTATGAAGCTATTGGTATCAACTTGCGATGCTACGATGCCTAGAAAAAGCAAGCTAAAGCGTAAGAGTCCTGTCCACTGGTGGAACGAATCCTTGCACCAGCTTCGGCAGGAATGCCATAGGACTAGGAGACTTGCGCAACGAACCAGAGGAGCCCCTAGCCACGCAGAACACCTTCTGGTCTACAAGGCCAAGCGTGCAGAGCTCAAAAAAAGGAATATCGGCTGCCAAAGCGCGCTCTTTTAAGGACCTGCTAGAGAGCGTAGACGATGATCCCTGGGGACTCGCCTACAA
Organism: Zaprionus gabonicus; assembly: GCA_018903695.1. Lineage (NCBI taxonomy): Eukaryota > Metazoa > Arthropoda > Insecta > Diptera > Drosophilidae > Zaprionus > Zaprionus gabonicus. The sequence goes on from JAEIFO010000561.1 coordinate 33,762, forward strand.
ACTCGTTAGCAATAAGTTAAGGAAAAGGGAGGGGGCTCCATCGGAACCCACTGAGTTGGCCAATATCGTGGCGGAGCTTTTCCCTGTGCAGACCACGCTATGGCAGCCACTAGAAAATGCCCCTGCGTCTCCCTTCCCTTGCGTTTCAGTAAGGGAAGTAGTCGAGGCAGCTAGGCGCATAAAGGCTAACAAAGCTTCTGGTCTGGATGGGATTCCGGGAGCAGTGATTAAGGCTGTGGCGCTGGCCAGACCCGAAATTTTCAGGGACACTTTCCAGCAGTGTCTCATTGACGGGGTCTTTCCCAAGCGTTGGAAAAGCCAAAAACTGGTCTTATTGCCGAAAGGTAAGGGGCAGGCACATGGTGCATGCAACTTCCGCCCACTATGTCTGTTGGATATAGTAGGTAAGCTATTCGAGCGTATCCTGTATGCTCGCATAGAAGCAATAACAGAGAGCCCCAACGGCCTGAGTAGTCAGCAATACGGCTTCCGGAAGGGAAAAAGTACGCTTGACGCCCTCTCGGCTGTCGTAGACATCGCAAAAAACGCTCTCGACGGTGACAGATGGCTTGGCGGTAGGAAGGAGTACTGCGCTATCGTCACGCTGGACGTCAAGAACGCCTTTAACACTGCAAGATGGCCCACGATTTTAGGGGCCATGCACAACATGGGCATCCCAGAGTATCTGAGGATCGCTGTAGGTAGTTACTTCAGGGACCGTGTCCTTTGGTTCGACACGGAAGCTGGCCCGAGAAGCTACCGAGTTTCGTCAGGTGTTCCCCAAGGATCGGTACTTGGTCCGATCCTGTGGAACATCATGTACAATGGGATATTGGGCATCAGCAAACCAATAGGAGCAGAATTGCACTGCTTTGCAGATGATGTTGCAATAACAGCGGTCGCCAAGACACTGTCAGAGCTACAGGCAAAATGCAACGCGACGATTAGCTCAACTATCGGCTGGTTGGGAAATGTCGTCCTGCAAATTGCGGCTCATAAAACCGAGGCTGTCCTGTTGAGCAGCAGGAAATCCGTGGAGACCTTGCAGGTCACCGTTAATGGTTTCCAGGTGACTTCAGCGAGATCATTAAAGTACCTGGGTGTCCTTATAGACCACAGGCTCTCCTTTAAGGATCACGCGATGTATGCGAGTAGGAAGGCTGGGATCACATCTGCTTCCCTGGCTAGACTCATGCCCAACGTAGGTGGTCCCAGGATGCCGGCTCGCAAGCTGTTAGTGGCGGTGGCAAAATCCACTGTCCTTTATGCTGCTCCTATTTGGAGCAAAGCCACCAACAAAGAGTCATACACTAAATGCGCTCGATCAGTGATGCGGACTATGGCCCTCAGGCTCATTAGAGGATTTAGGACCATATCCGAAGCCGCATCACTTGCTCTGGCAGGCACGCCGCCTATAGACCTGGAGATCAAGGCACTGGGCTTAACCCGAGATGGCGTTTCTCGGGTTGAGTCCCAAGAGTGGTTGATGAGAGAGTGGCAAGCTAGATGGCAAGCGTCACACCTGGGGCGTTGGACCTACCAGCTCATCCCAGTGCTAGCGGAATGGGCAGAGTGTCAACACAAAATAGTGGACTACCACCTGACCCAATTCCTCACCGACCACGGCTGTTTCCGGGCCTACCTATTTCGGTTTCGCCATGTAGACTCAGCTCAGTGTCTTTACTGCATCGACGCTGCTGAAACAGCGGAACATGTCCTTATGCATTGTTCCCGTTTCTCACTGGAGAGAGATCAGCTAGGATCTCTGTCTGGAGTGCCGCTCAGCCCAAGGGCCCTGTTCTCTGCCATGTTGGCGGACAAAGCCGCATGGGAACTGGGGCATGGAATCATCATTAAAATGATGAAGAGGGTTCGAGCCGATGAGGAGCTGAACAGATCAGCTAGATAAATAGGTAGATAATAAGTTAGGAGCTTAGACCCTGTGTGGTGGCGGGGCTAGAATTCCACTTCAGCGTGCTCGGCTTGTCGTAAAAGGCGACTAAAGAGTTAATGAGTTGATGAGTTAAGAATAACTTATACTCGTAAAGGGGCGCGCTTTATGCTACGCATTCTAAGTGGGAGTGCGACCTGGCATCACATCCTGCTCACCGAAGTATTACCTTAGCTGGCAGTTCCGGTGAGCGCTTTAAGGACTGTTGAGCGTACGGAGGTTTTTCTTTTTAGTACGTAGGCGTAACCCTATCTGTATTATCAGTAGGGCTATGAATCGTGCATGCCACCTAGGTGGTATCTTACGAAGATTTTTTAATATTTTCCTCCGATTATGTATATATAAAAAAAAAAAAAAACACACACACACACACACACACACACACTCGATGCGGTGAAAAGTGAAAGTGAGTGAAAGGACGTGTTTTCCCAACGCTCCGCGAAGTTTCTTACTTTTTTACTTGCTGCAACAGCGACGATACGAGCACGGGTGCGAGGTGCTGCACAAACATAGCAGAGCCATACCGGAGCAGTGCCATATTGTTTCGGTGGTATATAACGCGAATAATTGTATACAATTGTACACAATTCCACAAAAATTAGTTTTGGCGGGAGACACTGCGGAGAAATCAGCTGATCGTGCTGCCAACTGATCTCGGTGGATGCTGTGGAGACCTATAAGCAAAACAGCGCTGCCAACTGATCAGCAAAACAGTGCTGCCAACTGATCGGCCACCGTGCCAGTCGAGTGGCGTTGCCAGACTAACAGCCTACTTGCCGCTGAGCGCCAGATTTAAATTTGAATTCGGACTGGAACTTATATTTACATTTATATTTATACTTATATTTGTATTTATATTTATATTTATATTTATATTTATATTTATATTTATATTTATATTTATATTTATATTTATATTTATATTTATATTTATATTTATATTTATATTTATATTTATATTTATATTTATATTTATATTTATATTTATATTTATATTTATATTTATATTTATATTTATATTTATATTTATATTTATATTTATATTTATATTTATATTTATATTTATATTTATATTTATATTTATATTTATATTTATATTTATATTTATATTTATATTTATATTTATATTTATATTTATATTTATATTTATATTTATATTTATATTTATATTTATATTTATATTTATATTTATATTTATATTTATATTTATATTTATATTTATATTTATATTTATATTTATATTTATATTTATATTTATATTTATATTTATATTTATATTTATATTTATATTTATATTTATATTTATATTTATATTTATATTTATATTTATATTTATATTTATATTTATATTTATATTTATATTTATATTTAGATTTATATTCATATTTATATTTATATTTATATCTATATTTATATTTATATTTATATCTATATTTATAATTATATTTATATTTATATGGAAGCGGAACGTTGAAATTCAAAATTAAATTTGAATTTTGGAGTGGCCAGTTAGAAAGGGAAAGGCTCAAAGGTCGCGGACAGACTGAGAATCATCCTCTCACCTTTCTGGTGCCTAAGTAGAGGCTCTGGTGTCCGAGTATAAGAGGCGGAATATCCTCCACCAGGCTACGAGGGACCCTAACTAAACTTGGTGCTCCACGTCCGCAAAGTGAGAGCCGTTGCCGCTCGTGTACAATGGATAGTCCAGCGGGGGGCAGTGCCCCCAACGGCGACGACCCCTTCAGGAGAAGCACCAGGATGTCGAGGTCTCCTACGAGAGGTTTGGGAATAACGGTGCAGGTTGCTGGCAGCCCGCAGCAAGCTACGTCGCCGTTACACGGCCATAGCGGTGCTGTAGAGGTGGGGATCTTGGACTCCACAGCTCCTAATGCAACAAGCCTGAAGAAGAAGACCGCCGATTTCATCAGCGTGCCAACGCAGAAACCATCAGCGAAGTCCCCAACAGGTTCGCCAATCCGGCCATTAGACCTGTCAGCGCTCCAGCACGAGAGCCTGTGGAGCATCCTGGACATGATGAATGCCAAGATAAATATGGTACTGTGCGCATTTGAGACGCAGCGTCATGTCACCAAGGAGACGAAAGGCGCAATAACGGATCTGGCTGCCCTTAATACAAGAGCGATCCAGCTGCAGAAAAGCACTGTCAAAGTAGCGGTCCCGGCTAAGAGCATCGCTATACAGACAGAGGCCCTAAAAAGCGTCTCGGAGAAGTTGCCAGTGGTGCCTCCTCCAAACAAGGCTCCCAAAGAGAATCAGAAGAAGCGTCCAGTGGCGTCGGCCCTAAAAAGTGTCTCGGAGAAGTTGCCAGTGGTGCCTCCTCCAAACAAGGCTCCCAAAGTGGCTGCTACCAAGGCAAAGGTGCCAAGCCCAGCCAGCTATGCAGCGGTTGCTAAAAACACTAGCAGCACGGTTGATTGGACGAAGGTGAAGCCTAAGCGAATACGTAAAAAGCCCGAGGCGTTTATAGTGAAGAAGACAGGCGAAGCGTCGTATGCCGATATACTCCTTAAGATGAGAGCAGACCCGAAACTAAGCGAGTTTGGCAATCACGTGAGGAGAATAAGAAGGACTCAACAGGGGGAGTTACTGCTCGAGGTAAAGGGCAAAGCATCCGAAAACGTACCTTTATTCAGAGGAGCCATCGAAGAGTCCCTTAAGGAAATGGCGGCGGTACGCACGGGTACGCAGAGAATGGCGATAACCTGTAGCGGAATGGATGAGGCGACCACTGTAGAGGAACTCCATAGCTGCATGGTCACACAATTTGAAGGCATCAATGTTACCCCAGATGATGTGAGGGGCCTGCGCAAAATGCGAGACGGCACACAGATAGCGACTGTGATGCTCAGTGCAAACGATGCAATCACGGTGCTGAAAAGGGGCTCAGTAAACGTAGGCTGGTCACGGTGCCGCATCAACCAGGATGTACGTCCTACAAGATGTTTCAGGTGCTTGGGATATGGCCATAGGGCCACCAACTGCAAGGCAGCCGACCGCTCTGACTGCTGTCTGCGGTGTGGCGCAAAAGGACATAAGGCAAAAGGATGCGTGGCCCCGCCTAAATGCCTCATTTGCAGCGAGAATGTCGATAGGTGGCTTCGCGTGCCCCATCTACAAAGCGATCATTGTAAAAGGAGTCAAGAGCCGTCGCGATGATGTTGGACCCAATTAAAATCATCCAGCTCAATGTCAACCACTGCGCAGCTGCTCAGAGCCTCCTGGCGCAGACTGCGGCGGAGCGCAGCATAGACATTATGCTCTTAAGCGAGCCCTACTCCCCGGGAACTGGAAACCCTTCGATGATCTTGGACGAGTCAGGCAAAGCGGCTATAAAGTGTTGCAGCCCTCTCCACGTCCAGGAACGGGCCTACTTGCCGATGCGTGGTATCGCATATGCGAGAGTGAAGGGTGTGCATATTTATAGCTGCTACGCCCCGCCTAGCGACAGCGATGCCCAATTCGAGGAGATGCTAGACATGCTCGTCAATCATGCGAGAGGGCGCTGTCCGGCAATTATTGCTGGGGACTTTAATGCCTGGGCAGTCGAATGGGGCAGCAGGTTCTGCAATACCAGAGGCAGAGCGGTGGTAGATGCTATGATGTTGCTTGACCTGACCTTGCTGAACGATGGCCGCGTGCCCACGTTTAACAATGACAGGGGAACCTCATTTATAGACGTCACATTTGTTAGCAGAGGCTTAGTGGCTAACTCAAGCTGGACGGTACTTGACGTTGTAACGCTGAGCGATCACGCCCTGATCACTTTTAGCGTCTCAACGACTGGCACAACTAGAAGCCAACCGAGAAGATCACTGGGGCAAGCATGGGATACTAGGAAGTTCGATGAGGATATGCTGCAATACCAAATCGACACCCTACCAATCCCAACGGGAGACGCAGAGACAATGGCGGCGGCACTTATGAAAATACTCATAGCAACGTGTGATGCGACCATGCCCCGCAAAAAAAAGGCGCAGCGTAAGCCCCCCGTATACTGGTGGAGCCCCGCCCTTCAACAGCTTCGATCGGAATGTCTCAAGGCTAGGAGGAGAGCACAACGAGCCAGAGGTAGCCCTCACCAAGCGGATCTTCTGGAAGCCTTTAAAGCCAAGCGAACCGCGTTCAAGCACGGAATCTCGGCGGCCAAGGCACAGGCCTACAAGAACTTGCTGGATAGCGTAGACTACGACACCTGGGGTCTGGCCTATAAGCTGGTAAGCAACAAACTGCGGAAGAGAGATGTCCCCCCTCGGACCCTGATGTCTTGGCCAACATTGTTGCGGAGCTATTCCCGATGCAGTCGACCACATGGCAGCCATTAGCCGCAGCTCCAGTCTCCGACTTCCCGGGCATCACTGCACACGAGGTTGTAGAGGCAGCAAGGCGCATCAAGGCCAACAAAGCACCTGGACTAGATGGCATTCCGGGAGTAGTCGTCAAAGCAGTGGCGTTGTCTAGACCGGACATCTTCAGGGGATACCTTTCAGCAGTGCCTACTGGACGGAGTCTTTCCAGCAAGGTGGAAAAGCCAGAAGCTGGTACTTTTGCCTAAAGGGAAAGGTTCTACACAAGTTCCAGACAGCTACCGCCCACTATGCCTTCTGGACATTGTAGGAAAACTATTTGAGCGCATCCTATATGCCCGTATAGAGGCTGTAACCGAGAGCATAAACGGTCTAAGCAGCCACCAATATGGCTTTCGAAGGGGAAAGAGTACCCTCGACGCACTCACGGCAGTGAGAAACATTGCCAAGAACGCGCTCCAGGGCGACAGATGGCTAGGTGGCAGTAAAGAATACTGTGCGATTGTCACGCTGGACGTTAAAAACGCTTTTAACACGGCAAGATGGCCTTTAATCCTCGATGCAATGTACACGATGGGTATCCCGGAGTACCTCAGGATCGCTGTAGGCAGCTATTTCAGAAATCGGGTCCTCTGGTATGATACAGATGATGGTCCGAAAAGTTACCGAGTCTCGGCTGGTGTTCCACAAGGATCTGTACTTGGACCGATCCTGTGGAACATCATGTACGATGGCATTCTGGCAATCAGGAAGCCCACAGGAGCTGAGCTGCACTGCTTCGCAGATGACGTGGCTATAACTGCAGTCGCCAAAACAACAAAGGAAATCCAGGAGAAGTGCAACGTAACAATTAGAGCGGCCATTGACTGGTTTGAGAAAGCTGGACTTACAATAGCGGCACACAAAACCGAAACTGTCTTACTAAGCAGCAGGAAAAAGGTGGAGAGCATGCAAGTCTCAGTCAGCGGAACACAGGTGACCTCAGCTGAGTCCTTGAAGTACCTCAGGTCCTAATAGACCACAGGCTGTCCTTCAAGGATCATGCTAAATACG
>JAEIFO010000562.1:0-24081 GCA_018903695.1 Zaprionus gabonicus
CTGTGCCTAGCTCCTGCCTAGCCTGTGCCTAGCCTGTGCCTAGCCTGTGCCTAGCCTGTGCCTAGCCTGTGCCTAGCCTGTGCCTAGCCTGTGCCTAGCCTTGGGTCTGCCTGTGTCTAGCCTGTGTCTAGCCTGTGTCTAGCCTGTGTCTAGCCTGTGTCTAGCCTGTGTCTATAGCCCAGCCTGTCTAGCCTAGCCTGTGTCTAGCCTGTGTCTAGCCTCGTCTAGCCTGTGTCTAGCCTCGGTCTAGCCTGTGTCTAGCCTGTGTCTAGACTGTGTCTAGCCTGTCTCTAGACTTTGTCTTGCCTGTGTCTAGCCTGTGTCTAGCATGTGTCTAGCCAGTGTCTAGCCTGTGTCTAGCCTGTGTCTAGCCTGTGTCTAGCCTGTGCCTAGCCAGTGCCTAGCCTGTGCCTAGCCTGTGCCTAGCCTGTGCCTAGCTTGTGCCTAGCCTGTGCCTAGCTTGTGCCTCGCCTGTGCCTAGCCTGTGCCTAGCCTGTGCCTAACCTGTGCCTAGCCTGTGCCTAGCCTGTGCCTAGCCTGTGCCTAGCCTGTGCCTAGCCTGTGCCTAGCCTGTGCCTAGCCTGTGCCTAGCCTGTGCCTAGCCTGTGCCTAGCCTGTGCCTAGCCTGTGCCTAGCCTGTGCCTAGCCTGTGCCTAGCCTGTGCCTAGCCTGTGTCTAGCCTATGTCTAGCCTGTGTCTAGCCTGTGTATAGCCTATGTCTAGCCTGTGCCTAGCCAGTGCCTAGCCAGTGCCTAGCCAGTGCCTAGCCAGTGCCTAGCCAGTGCCTAGCCAGTGCCTAGCCAGTGCCTAGCCAGTGCCTAGCCAGTGCCTAGCCAGTGCCTAGCCAGTGCCTAGCCAGTGCCTAGCCAGTGCCTAGCCAGTGCCTAGCCAGTGCCTAGCCAGTGCCTAGCCAGTGCCTAGCCAGTGCCTAGCCAGTGCCTAGCCAGTGCCTAGCCAGTGCCTAGCCAGTGCCTAGCCAGTGCCTAGCCAGTGCCTAGCCAGTGCCTAGCCAGTGCCTAGCCAGTGCCTAGCCAGTGCCTAGCCAGTGCCTAGCCAGTGCCTAGCCAGTGCCTAGCCAGTGCCTAGCCAGTGCCTAGCCAGTGCCTAGCCAGTGCCTAGCCAGTGCCTAGCCAGTGCCTAGCCAGTGCCTAGCCAGTGCCTAGCCAGTGCCTAGCCTGTGCCTAGCCTGTGCCTAGCCTATGTCTAGCCTATGTCTAGCCTGTGTATAGCCTCTGTCTAGCCTATGTCTAGCCTGTGTCTAGCCTGTGTCTAGCCTGTGTCTAGCCTGTGTCTAGCCTGTGCCTAGCCTGTGCCTAGCCTGTGCCTAGCCTGTGCCTAGCCTGTGCCTAGCCTGTGCTTAGCCTGTGCCTAGCTTTTGCCTAGCCTGTGCCTAGCCTGTGCCTAGCCTGTGCCTAGCCTTTGCCTAGCCTGTGCCTAGCCTGTGCCTAGCCTGTGCCTAGCCTGTGCCTAGCCTGTGCCTAGCCTGTGCCTAGCCTGTGCCTAGCCTGTGCCTAGCCTGTGCCTAGCCTGTGCCTAGCCTGTGCCTAGCCTGTGTCTAGCCTATGTCTAGCCTGTGTATAGCCTCTGTCTAGCCTATGTCTAGCCTGTGTCTAGCCTGTGTCTAGCCTGTGTCTAGCCTGTGTCTAGCCAGTGCCTAGCCTGTGCCTAGCCAGTGTCTAGCCTTTGTCTAGCCTGTGCATAGCCAGAGTCTAGCCTGTGCCTAGCCAGTGTATAGCCTCTGTCTAGCCTGTGTCTTGTCTGTGTCTTGACGGTGTCTAGCCGGTATCTAGCCGGTGTCTAGCCTATGCTTAGCCTGTGCCTAGCCTGTGCCTAGCCAGTGCCTAGCCAGTGCCTAGCCAGTGCCTAGCCAGTGCCTAGCCAGTGCCTAGCCAGTGCCTAGCCTGTGCCTAGCCTGTGCCTAGCCTGTGCCTAGCCTGTGCCTAGCCTGTGCCTAGCTTGTGCCTAGCATGTGCCTAGCTTGTGCCTAGCCTGTGCCTAGCCTGTGCCTAGCCTGTGCCTAGCTTGTGCCTAGCCTGTGCCTAGCCTGTGCCTAGCTTGTGCCTAGCCTGTGCCTAGCCTGTGCCTAGCCTGTGCCTAGCTTGTGCCTAGCCTGTGCCTAGCCTGTGCCTAGCCTGTGCCTAGCCTGTGCCTAGCCTGTGTCTAGCCTATGTCTAGCCTGTGTATAGCCTCTGTCTAGCCTATGTCTAGCCTGTGTCTAGCCTGTGTCTAGCCTGTGTCTAGCATGTGTCTAGCCAGTGCCTAGCCTGTGCCTAGCCAGTGTCTAGCCTTTGTCTAGCCTGTGCATAGCCAGAGTCTAGCCTGTGCCTAGCCAGTGTATAGCCTCTGTCTAGCCTGTGTCTTGTCTGTGTCGTGACGGTGTCTAGCCGGTGTCTAGCCGGTGTCTAGCCTATGCTTAGCCTGTGCCAAGCCTGTGTCTAGCCTTTGCCTAGCCTGTGCCTAGCCAGTGCCTAGCCAGTGCCTAGCCTGTGCCTAGCCTGTACCTAGCCTGTGCCTAGCTAGTGCCTAGCCTGTGCCTTGCCTCTGCCTAGCCTGTGCCTAGCCTGTGCCTAGCCTGTGCCAAGCCTGTGCTTAGCCAGTGTCTAGTCTGTGCCAAGCCAGTGTCTAGCTTGTGCTTAGCCAGTGTCTAGCCTGTGTCTAGCCTGTGCCTTGCCTGTGACTGGCATGTGCATAGCCTGTGCCTAGCCAGTGTCTAGCCTGTGTCTAGCCTGTGCCTTGGCTGAGACTGGCATGAGCATAGCGTGTGCCTAGCCAGTGTCTAGCCAGTGCCTAGCCTGTGCCTAGCCAGTGTCTAGCCTTTGTCTACCCGGTGCCTAGCCAGAGTCTAGCCTGTGCCTAGTCTGTGTCTTGACGGTGTCTAGCCGGTGTCTAGCCAGTGTCTAGCCTGTGCTTAGCCTGTGCCTAGCCTGTTCATAGCCTGTTCCTAGCCTGTGCCTAGCCTGTTCCTAGCCAGTGCCCAGCCAGTGCCTAGCCAGTGCCTAGCCTGTGCCTAGCCTGTGCCTAGCCTGTGCCTAGCCAGTGCCTAGCCTGTGCCTAGCCTGTGCCTAGCCTGTGCCTAGCCTGTGCCTAGCCTGTGTCTAGCCTGTGTCTAGCCTGTATCTAGCCTGTGTCTAGCCTGTGTCCAGCCTGTGTATAGCCTGTGTCTAGCCTGTGTCTAGCCTGTCTCTAGCCTGTGTCTAGCCTGTCTCTAGCATGTGTCTAGCCTGTGTCTAGCCTGTGTCTAGCCTGTGTCTAGCCAGTGCCTAGCCAGTGCCTAGCCAGTGTCTAGCCTTTGTCTAGCCTGTGCATAGCCAGAGTCTAGCCTGTGCCCAGCCAGTGTATAGCCTCTGTCTAGCCTGTGTCTTGTCTGTATCTTGACGGTGCCTAGCCGGTGTCTAGCCTGTGTCTAGCCTGTGCCTTGCCTGTGACTGGCATGTGCATAGCCTGTGCCTAGCCAGTGTCTAGCCTGTGTCTAGCCTGTGCCTTGGCTGAGACTGGCATGAGCATAGCGTGTGCCTAGCCAGTGTCTAGCCAGTGCCTAGCCTGTGCCTAGCCAGTGTCTAGCCTTTGTCTACCCGGTGCATAGCCAGAGTCTAGCCTGTGCCTAGTCTGTATCTAGCCTGTGTCTAGCCTGTGTCCAGCCTGTGTATAGCCTGTGTCTAGCCTGTGTCTAGCCTGTGTCTAGCCTGTCTCTAGCCTGTGTCTAGCCTGTCTCTAGCATGTGTCTAGCCTGTGCCTAGCTTGTGCCTAGCATGTGCCTAGCTTGTGCCTAGCCTGTGCCTAGCCTGTGCCTAGCCTGTGCCTAGCTTGTGCCTAGCCTGTGCCTAGCCTGTGCCTAGCTTGTGCCTAGCCTGTGCCTAGCCTGTGCCTAGCCTGTGCCTAGCTTGTGCCTAGCCTGTGCCTAGCCTGTGCCTAGCCTGTGCCTAGCCAGTGCCTAGCCTGTGTCTAGCCTATGTCTAGCCTGTGTATAGCCACTGTCTAGCCTATGTCTAGCCAGTGCCTAGCCTGTGCCTAGCCTGTGCCTAGCATGTGCCTAGCCAGTGCCTAGCCAGTGCCTAGCCAGTGCCTAGCCTGTGCCTAGCCAGTGCCCAGCCAGTGCCTAGCCAGTGCCTAGCCAGTGCCTAGCCAGTGCCTAGCCAGTGCCTAGCCAGTGCCTAGCCAGTGCCTAGCCAGTGCCTAGCCAGTGCCTAGCCAGTGCCTAGCCAGTGCCTAGCCAGTGCCTAGCCAGTGCCTAGCCAGTGCCTAGCCAGTGCCTAGCCAGTGCCTAGCCAGTGCCTAGCCAGTGCCTAGCCAGTGCCTAGCCAGTGCCTAGCCAGTGCCTAGCCAGTGCCTAGCCTGTGTCTAGCCTGTGCCTAGCCTGCGTCTAGCCTGTGCCTAGCCTGTGCCTAGCCTGTGTCTAGCCTGTGCCTAGCCTGTGCCTAGCCTGTGTCTAGCCTGTGCCTAGCCTGTGCCTAGCCTTTGCCTAGCCAGTGCCTAGCCAGTGTCTAGCCTGTGTCTAGCCTGTTTCTAGCCTGTGTCTAGCCTGTGTCTAGCCTGTGTCTAGCCTGTGTCTATCCTGTGTCTAGCCTGTGTCTAGCATGTGTCTAGCCTGTGCTTAGCCAGTGTCTAGTCTGTGCCAAGCCAGTGTCTAGCCTGTGCCTTGCCAGTGTCTAGCCTGTGTCTAGCCTGTGCCTGGCCTGTGACTGGCATGTGTATAGCCTGTGCCTAGCCTCTGCCTAACCTGTACCTAGCCAGTGCCTAGCCTGTACCTAGCCATTACCTAGCCAATGTATAGCCTGTACCTAGCCAATGTATAGCCTGTGCCTAGCCAGTGTCTAGCCTGTGCCTAGCCAGTGTCTAGCCTGTGCCTAGCCAAAGTCTAGCCTGTGCCCAGCCAGTGTCTAGCCTGTGTCAGGCCTGTGCCTTGCCTGTGACTGGCATGTGCATAGCCTGTGCCTAGCCAGTGTCTAGCCTGTGTCTAGCCTGTGCCTCGCCTGAGTATTGCATGTGCATAGCGTGTGCCTAGCCAGTGTCTAGCCAGTGCCTAGCCTGTGCCTAGCCTGTGTCAAGCCTTTGTCTAGCCAGAGACTAGCCTGTGCCTAGCCTGTGTCTAGCCTGTGTCTAGCCTGTGTCTAGAATGTGTCTAGCCTGTGTCTAGCCTGGGTCTAGCCTGTGTCTGGCCTGTGTCTAGACTGTGTCTAGCCTGTGTCTAGCCTGTGTCTAGCCTGTGGCTAGCCTGTGGCTAGCCTGTGCCTAGCATATGTCTAGCCTGTGTCTAGCCTGTGTCTAGCCTGTGTCTAGCCAGTGCCTAGCCTGTGCCTAGCCAGTGTCTAACCTTTGTCTAGCCTGTGCATAGCCAGAGTCTAGCCTGTGCCTAGCCAGTGTATAGTCTCTGTCTAGCCTGTGTCTTGTCTGTGTCTTGACGGTGTCTAGCCGGTGTCTAGCCGGTGTCTAGCCTATGCTTAGCCTGTGCCAAGCCTGTGCCTAACCTTTGCCTAGCATGTGCCTAGCCAGTGCCTAGCCAGTGCCTAGCCAGTGCCTAGCCTGTGCCTAGCCTGTACCTAGCCTGTGCCTAGCTAGTGCCTAGCCTGTGCCTAGCCTCTGCCTAGCCTGTGCCTAGCCTGTGCCTAGCCTGTGCCTAGCCTGTGCCTAGCCTGTGCCTAGCCTGTGCCTAGCCTGTGCCTAGCCTGTGCCTAGCCTGTGCCTAGCCTGTGCTTAGCCAGTGTCTAGCCTGTGCTTAGCCAGTGTCTAGTCTGTGCCAAGCCAGTGTCTAGCCTGTGCCTAGCCAGTGTCTAGCCTGTGTCTGGCCTGTGCCTTGCCTGTGACTGGCATGTGCATAGCCTGTGCCTAGCCATTGTCTAGCCTGTGTCTAGCCTGTGCTTTGCCTGAGACTGGCATGAGCATAGCGTGTGCCTAGCCAGTGTCTAGCCAGTGCCTAGCCTGTGCCTAGCCAGTGTCTAGCCTTTGTCTAGCCTGTGCATAGCCAGAGTCTAGCCTGTGCCTAGTCTGTGTCTTGACGGTGTCTAGCCGGTGTCTAGCCAGTGTCTAGCCTGTGCTTAGCCTGTGCCTAGCCTGTTCATAGCCTGTTCCTAGCCTGTGCCTAGCCTGTGCCTAGCCTGTGCCTAGCCTGTGCCTAGCCAGTGCCTAGCCAGTGCCTAGCCAGTGCCTAGCCAGTGCCTAGCCAGTGCCTAGCCTGTGCCTAGCCTGTGCCTAGCCTGTGCCTAGCCTGTGCCTAGCCTGTGCCTAGCTTGTGCCTAGCTTGTGCCTAGCCTAGCTTGTGCCTAGCCTGTGCCTAGCCTGTGCCTAGCCTGTGCCTAGCTTGTGCCCTAGCCTGCCTGTGCCTAGCCTGTGCCTAGCCTTGTGCCTAGCCTGTGCCTAGCCTGTGCCTAGCCTGTGCCTAGCCTGTGCCTAGCCTGTGCCTAGCCTGTGCCTAGCCTGTGCCTAGCCTGTGCCTAGCCTGTGCCTAGCCTGTGCCTAGCCTGTGCCTAGCCTGTGTCTAGCCTATGTGTCTAGCCTGTGTATAGCCTTTGTCTAGCCTATGTCTAGCCTGTGTCTAGCCTGTGTCTAGCCTGTGTCTAGCATGTGTCTAGCCAGTGCCTAGCCTGTGCCTAGCCAGTGTCTAGCCTTTGTCTAGCCTGTGCATAGCCAGAGTCTAGCCTGTGCCTAGCCAGTGTATAGCCTCTGTCTAGCCTGTGTCTTGTCTGTGTCCTGACGGTGTCTAGCCGGTGTCTAGCCGGTGTCTAGCCTATGCTTAGCCTGTGCCAAGCCTGTGTCTAGCCTTTGCCTAGCCTGTGCCTAGCCAGTGCCTAGCCAGTGCCTAGCCTGTGCCTAGCCTGTGCCTAGCCTGTGCCTAGCTAGTGCCTAGCCTGTGCCTTGCCTCTGCCTAGCCTGTGCCTAGCCTGTGCCTAGCCTGTGCCAAGCCTGTGCTTAGCCAGTGTCTAGTCTGTGCCAAGCCAGTGTCTAGCTTGTGCCTAGCCAGTGTCTAGCCTGTGTCTAGCCTGTGCCTTGCCTGTGACTGGCATGTGCATAGCCTGTGCCTAGCCAGTGCCTAGCCTGTGCCTAGCCTGTGCCTAGCCTGTGCCTAGCCAGTGCCTAGCCTGTGCCTAGCCTGTGCCTAGCCTGTGCCTAGCCAGTGCCTAGCCAGTGCCTAGCCAGTGCCTAGCCAGTGCCTAGCCAGTGCCTAGCCTGTGCCTAGCCAGTGCCTAGCCTGTGCCTAGCCAGTGTCTAGCCTGTGCCTAGCCTGTGTCTAGCCTAGCCGTGTCTAGCCTGTGTCTAGCCTGTGCCTAGCCTGTGTCCTAGCCTGTGCTGCCTAGCCTGTGCCAGTGCCTAGCCTGTGCCTAGCCTGTGCCTAGCCTGTGCCTAGCCTGTGCCTGTGCCTAGCCTGTGCCTAGCCTCTGCCTAGCCTGTGCCTAGCCTGTGCCTAGCCTGTGCCTAGCCTGTGCCTAGCCAGTGCCTAGCCTGTGCCTAGCCAGTGTCTAGCCTGTGCCTAGCCAGTGTCTAGCCTGTGTCTAGCCTGTGTCCTAGCCTGTGTCTAGCCTGTGTCTAGCCTGTGCCTAGCCAGTGCCTAGCCAGTGCCTAGCCAGTGTCTAGCCTGTGTCTAGCCTGTATAGCCTGTGCCTAGCCAGTGTCTAGCCTGTGCCTAGCCTGTGCCTAGCCAGTGTCTAGCCTGTGCCTAGCCTGTGCCTAGCCTGTGCCTGGCATGTGCATAGCCAGTGCCTAGCCAGTGCCTAGCCAGTGCCTAGCCTGTGCCTAGCCAGTGTGTGCCTAGCCAGTGTCTAGCCAGTGCCTAGCCAGTGCCTAGCCTGTGCCTAGCCTGTGCCTAGCCTGTGCCTAGCCTGTGTCTAGCCTGTGCCTAGCCTGTGTCTAGCCTGTGCCTAGCCTGTCCCTAGCCTGTGTCTAGCCTGTGTCTAGCCTGTGTCTAGCCTGTGTCTAGCCTGTGTCTAGCCTGTGTCTAGCCTGTGTCTAGCCTGTGTCTAGCCTGTGTCTAGCATGTGTCTAGCCTGTGTCTAGCCTGTGCTTAGCCAGTGTCTAGTCTGTGCCAAGCCAGTGTCTAGCCTGTGCCTTGCCAGTGTCTAGCCTGTGTCTAGCCTGTGCCTGGCCTGTGACTGGCATGTGTATAGCCTGTGCCTAGCCTCTGCCTAACCTGTACCTAGCCAGTGCCTAGCCTGTACCTAGCCATTACCTAGCCAATGTATAGCCTGTACCTAGCCAATGTATAGCCTGTGCCTAGCCAGTGTCTAGCCTGTGCCTAGCCAGTGTCTAGCCTGTGCCTAGCCAAAGTCTAGCCTGTGCCCAGCCAGTGTCTAGCCTGTGTCAGGCCTGTGCCTTGCCTGTGACTGGCATGTGCATAGCCTGTGCCTAGCCAGTGTCTAGCCTGTGTCTAGCCTGTGCCTCGCCTGAGTATTGCATGTGCATAGCGTGTGCCTAGCCAGTGTCTAGCCAGTGCCTAGCCTGTGCCTAGCCTGTGTCAAGCCTTTGTCTAGCCAGAGACTAGCCTGTGCCTAGCCTGTGTCTAGCCTGTGTCTAGCCTGTGTCTAGAATGTGTCTAGCCTGTGTCTAGCCTGGGTCTAGCCTGTGTCTGGCCTGTGTCTAGACTGTGTCTAGCCTGTGTCTAGCCTGTGTCTGCTAGCCTGTGTCTAGCCTGTGCCTAGCCTGTGTCTAGCCTGTGTCTAGCCTGTGTCTAGCCTGTGTCTAGCCAGTGTCTAGCCTTTGTCTAGCCTGTGCATAGCCAGAGTCTAGCCTGTGCCTAGCCAGTGTATAGTCTCTGTCTAGCCTGTGTCTTGTCTGTGTCTTGACGGTGTCTAGCCGGTGTCTAGCCGGTGTCTAGCCTATGCTTAGCCTGTGCCAAGCCTGTGCCTAACCTTTGCCTAGCATGTGCCTAGCCAGTGCCTAGCCAGTGCCTAGCCAGTGCCTAGCCTGTGCCTAGCCTGTGCCTAGCTTGTGCCTAGCCTGTGCCTAGCCTGTGCCTAGCCTGTGCCTAGCCTGTGCCTAGCCTGTGCCTAGCCTGTGCCTAGCCTGTGCCTAGCCTGTGCCTAGCCTGTGCCTAGCCTGTGCCTAGCCTGTGCCTAGCCTGTGCCTAGCCTGTGCCTAGCCTGTGCCTAGCCTGTGCCTAGCCTGTGCCTAGCCTGTGCCTAGCCTGTGCCTAGCCTGTGTCTAGCCTATGTCTAGCCTGTGTATAGCCTCTGTCTAGCCTATGTCTAGCCTGTGTCTAGCCTGTGTCTAGCCTGTGTCTAGCATGTGTCTAGCCAGTGCCTAGCCTGTGCCTAGCCAGTGTCTAGCCTTTGTCTAGCCTGTGCATAGCCAGAGTCTAGCCTGTGCCTAGCCAGTGTATAGCCTCTGTCTAGCCTGTGTCTTGTCTGTGTCGTGACGGTGTCTAGCCGGTGTCTAGCCGGTGTCTAGCCTATGCTTAGCCTGTGCCAAGCCTGTGTCTAGCCTTTGCCTAGCCTGTGCCTAGCCAGTGCCTAGCCAGTGCCTAGCCTGTGCCTAGCCTGTACCTAGCCTGTGCCTAGCTAGTGCCTAGCCTGTGCCTTGCCTCTCCTGCCTGCCTAGCCTGTGCCTAGCCTGTGCCTAGCCTGTGCCAAGCCTGTGCTTAGCCAGTGTCTAGTCTGTGCCAAGCCAGTGTCTAGCTTGTGCTTAGCCAGTGTCTAGCCTGTGTCTAGCCTGTGCCTTGCCTGTGACTGGCATGTGCATAGCCTGTGCCTAGCCAGTGTCTAGCCTGTGTCTAGCCTGTGCCTTGGCTGAGACTGGCATGAGCATAGCGTGTGCCTAGCCAGTATCTAGCCAGTGCCTAGCCTGTGCCTAGCCAGTGTCTAGCCTTTGTCTACCCGGTGCATAGCCAGAGTCTAGCCTGTGCCTAGCCTGTGTCTTGACGGTGTCTAGCCGGTGTCTAGCCAGTGTCTAGCCTGTGCTTAGCCTGTGCCTAGCCTGTTCATAGCCTGTTCCTAGCCTGTGCCTAGCCTGTGCCTAGCCAGTGCCCAGCCAGTGCCTAGCCAGTGCCTAGCCTGTGCCTAGCCTGTGCCTAGCCTGTGCCTAGCCAGTGCCTAGCCTGTGCCTAGCCTGTGCCTAGCCTGTGCCTAGCCTGTGCCTAGCCTGTGTCTAGCCTGTGTCTAGCCTGTGTCTAGCCTGTGTCTAGCCTGTGTCCAGCCTGTGCCTAGCCTGTGTCTAGCCTGTGTCTAGCCTGTGTCTAGCCTGTCTCTAGCCTGTGTCTAGCCTGTCTCTAGCATGTGTCTAGCCTGTGTCTAGCCTGTGTCTAGCCTGTGTCTAGCCAGTGCCTAGCCAGTGCCTAGCCAGTGTCTAGCCTTTGTCTAGCCTGTGCATAGCCAGAGTCTAGCCTGTGCACAGCCAGTGTATAGCCTCTGTCTAGCCTGTGTCTTGTCTGTATCTTGACAGTGCCTAGCCGGTGTCTAGCCTGTGTCTAGCCTGTGCCTTGCCTGTGCCTGGCATGTGCATAGCCTGTGCCTAGCCAGTGTCTAGCCTGTGTCTAGCCTGTGCCTTGGCTGAGACTGGCATGAGCATAGCGTGTGCCTAGCCAGTGTCTAGCCAGTGCCTAGCCTGTGCCTAGCCAGTGTCTAGCCTTTGTCTAGCCTGTGCATAGCCAGAGTCTAGCCTGTGCCTAGTCTGTATCTAGCCTGTGTCTAGCCTGTGTCCAGCCTGTGTATAGCCTGTGTCTAGCCTGTGTCTAGCCTGTGTCTAGCCTGTCTCTAGCCTGTGTCTAGCCTGTCTCTAGCATGTGTCTAGCCTGTGTCTATCCTGTGTCTAGCCTGTGTCTAGCATGTGTCTAGCCTGTGTCTAGCCTGTGCTTAGCCAGTGTCTAGTCTGTGCCAAGCCAGTGTCTAGCCTGTGCCTTGCCAGTGTCTAGCCTGTGTCTAGCCTGTGCCTGGCCTGTGCCCAGCTTGTGCCTAGCCTGTGCCTAGCCTCTGCCTAACCTGTACCTAGCCAGTGCCTAGCCTGTACCTAGCCATTACCTAGCCAATGTATAGCCTGTACCTAGCCAATGTATAGCCTGTGCCTAGCCAGTGTCTAGCCTGTGCCTAGCCAGTGTCTAGCCTGTGCCTAGCCAAAGTCTAGCCTGTGCCCAGCCAGTGTCTAGCCTGTGTCAGGCCTGTGCCTTGCCTGTGACTGGCATGTGCATAGCCTGTGCCTAGCCAGTGTCTAGCCTGTGTCTAGCCTGTGCCTCGCCTGAGTATTGCATGTGCATAGCGTGTGCCTAGCCAGTGTCTAGCCAGTGCCTAGCCTGTGCCTAGCCTGTGTCAAGCCTTTGTCTAGCCAGAGACTAGCCTGTGCCTAGCCTGTGTCTAGCCTGTGTCTAGCCTGTGTCTAGAATGTGTCTAGCCTGTGTCTAGCCTGGGTCTAGCCTGTGTCTGGCCTGTGTCTAGACTGTGTCTAGCCTGTGTCTAGCCTGTGTCTAGCCTGTGGCTAGCCTGTGGCTAGCCTGTGCCTAGCATATGTCTAGCCTGTGTCTAGCCTGTGTCTAGCCTGTGTCTAGCCTGTGTCTAGCCAGTGCCTAGCCTGTGCCTAGCCAGTGTCTAGCCTTTGTCTAGCCTGTGCATAGCCAGAGTCTAGCCTGTGCCTAGCCAGTGTATAGTCTCTGTCTAGCCTGTGTCTTGTCTGTGTCTTGACGGTGTCTAGCCGGTGTCTAGCCGGTGTCTAGCCTATGCTTAGCCTGTGCCAAGCCTGTGCCTAACCTTTGCCTAGCATGTGCCTAGCCAGTGCCTAGCCAGTGCCTAGCCAGTGCCTAGCCAGTGCCTAGCCTGTGCCTAGCCTGTGCCTAGCCTGTGCCTAGCCTGTGCCTAGCCTGTGCCTAGCCTCTGCCTAGCCTGTGCCTAGCCTGTGCCTAGCCTGTGCCTAGCCTGTGCCTAGCCTGTGCCTAGCCTGTGCCTAGCCTGTGCCTAGCCTGTGCCTAGCCTGTGCTTAGCCAGTGTCTAGCCTGTGCTTAGCCAGTGTCTAGTCTGTGCCAAGCCAGTGTCTAGCCTGTGCCTAGCCAGTGTCTAGCCTGTGTCTGGCCTGTGCCTTGCCTGTGACTGGCATGTGCATAGCCTGTGCCTAGCCATTGTCTAGCCTGTGTCTAGCCTGTGCTTTGCCTGAGACTGGCATGAGCATAGCGTGTGCCTAGCCAGTGTCTAGCCAGTGCCTAGCCTGTGCCTAGCCAGTGTCTAGCCTTTGTCTAGCCTGTGCATAGCCAGAGTCTAGCCTGTGCCTAGTCTGTGTCTTGACGGTGTCTAGCCGGTGTCTAGCCAGTGTCTAGCCTGTGCTTAGCCTGTGCCTAGCCTGTTCATAGCCTGTTCCTAGCCTGTGCCTAGCCTGTGCCTAGCCTGTGCCTAGCCTGTGCCTAGCCAGTGCCTAGCCAGTGCCTAGCCAGTGCCTAGCCAGTGCCTAGCCAGTGCCTAGCCAGTGCCTAGCCAGTGCCTAGCCTGTGCCTAGCCTGTGCCTAGCCTGTGCCTAGCCTGTGCCTAGCCTGTGCCTAGCCTGTGCCTAGCCTTGTGCCTAGCTTGTGCCTAGCTTGTGCCTAGCCTGTGCCTAGCCTGTGCCTAGCCTGTGCCTAGCCTGTGCCTAGCCTGTGCCTAGCCTGTGCCTAGCCTGTGCCTAGCCTGTGCCTAGCCTGTGCCTAGCCTGTGCCTAGCCAGTGCCTAGCCTGTGCCTAGCCTGTGCCTAGCCTGTGCCTAGCCTGTGCCTAGCCTGTGCCTAGCCTATGCCTAGCCTGTGCCTAGCCTGTGTCTAGCCTATGTCTAGCCTGTGTATAGCCTGTGTCTAGCCTATGTCTAGCCTGTGTCTAGCCTGTGTCTAGCCTGTGTCTAGCATGTGTCTAGCCAGTGCCTAGCCTGTGCCTAGCCAGTGTCTAGCCTTTGTCTAGCCTGTGCATAGCCAGAGTCTAGCCTGTGCCTAGCCAGTGTATAGCCTCTGTCTAGCCTGTGTCTTGTCTGTGTCGTGACGGTGTCTAGCCGGTGTCTAGCCGGTGTCTAGCCTATGCTTAGCCTGTGCCAAGCCTGTGTCTAGCCTTTGCCTAGCCTGTGCCTAGCCAGTGCCTAGCCAGTGCCTAGCCTGTGCCTAGCCTGTACCTAGCCTGTGCCTAGCTAGTGCCTAGCCTGTGCCTTGCCTCTGCCTAGCCTGTGCCTAGCCTGTGCCTAGCCTGTGCCAAGCCTGTGCTTAGCCAGTGTCTAGTCTGTGCCAAGCCAGTGTCTAGCTTGTGCTTAGCCAGTGTCTAGCCTGTGTCTAGCCTGTGCCTTGCCTGTGACTGGCATGTGCATAGCCTGTGCCTAGCCAGTGTCTAGCCTGTGTCTAGCCTGTGCCTTGGCTGAGACTGGCATGAGCATAGCGTGTGCCTAGCCAGTGTCTAGCCAGTGCCTAGCCTGTGCCTAGCCAGTGTCTAGCCTTTGTCTACCCGGTGCATAGCCAGAGTCTAGCCTGTGCCTAGTCTGTGTCTTGACGGTGTCTAGCCGGTGTCTAGCCAGTGTCTAGCCTGTGCTTAGCCTGTGCCTAGCCTGTTCATAGCCTGTTCCTAGCCTGTGCCTAGCCTGTTCCTAGCCAGTGCCCAGCCAGTGCCTAGCCAGTGCCTAGCCTGTGCCTAGCCTGTGCCTAGCCTGTGCCTAGCCAGTGCCTAGCCTGTGCCTAGCCTGTGCCTAGCCTGTGCCTAGCCTGTGCCTAGCCTGTGCCTAGCCTGTGTCTAGCCTGTGTCTAGCCTGTATCTAGCCTGTGTCTAGCCTGTGTCCAGCCTGTGTATAGCCTGTGTCTAGCCTGTGTCTAGCCTGTGTCTAGCCTGTCTCTAGCCTGTGTCTAGCCTGTCTCTAGCATGTGTCTAGCCTGTGTCTAGCCTGTGTCTAGCCTGTGTCTAGCCAGTGCCTAGCCAGTGCCTAGCCAGTGTCTAGCCTTTGTCTAGCCTGTGCATAGCCAGAGTCTAGCCTGTGCCTAGCCAGTGTATAGCCTCTGTCTAGCCTGTGTCTTGTCTGTATCTTGACGGTGCCTAGCCGGTGTCTAGCCGGTGTCTAGCCTGTACTTAGCCTGTGCCAAGCCTGTGCCTAGCCTTTGCCTAGCCTGTGCCTAGCTAGTGCCTAGCCTGTGCCTAGCTAGTGCCTAGCCAGTGCCTAGCCTGTGCCTAGCCTGTGCCTAGCCTGTGCCTAGCCTGTGCCTAGCCTGTGCCTAGCCTGTGCCTAGCCTGTGCCTAGCCTGTGCCTAGCCTGTGCCTAGCCTGTGCCTAGCCTGTGCCTAGCCTGTGCCTAGCCTGTGCCTAGCCTGTGCCTAGCCTGTGCCTAGCCTGTGCCTAGCCTGTGTCTAGCCTGTGTCTAGCCTGTGTCTAGCCTGTGTCTAGCCTGTGTCTAGCCTGTGTCTAGCCTGTGTCTAGCCTGTGTCTAGCCTGTGTCTAGCCTGTGTCCTAGCCTGTGTCTAGCCTGTGTCTAGCCTCTGTCTAGCCTATGTCTAGCCTATGTCTAGCCTGTGTCTAGCCTGTGTCTAGCCTGTGTCTAGCCTGTGTCTAGCCTGTGTATAGCCTGTGTCTAGCCTATGTCTAGCCTGTGTCTAGAATGTGTCTAGCCTGTGTCTAGCCTGTGTCTAGCCTAGCCTGTGTCTAGCCTGTGTCTAGCCTGTGTCTAGCCTGTGTCTAGCCTGTGTCTAGCCTGTGTCTAGCCTGTGTCTAGCCTGTGTCTAGCCTGTGTCTAGCCTCTGTCTAGCCTGTGTTTAGCCTGTGTCTAGAATTTGTCTAGCCTGTGTCTAGCCAGTGCCTAGCCAGTGCCTAGCCTGTGCCTAGCCAGTGTCTAGCCTGTGTCTAGCCTGTGTCTAGCCTGTGTCTAGCATGTGCCTAGCATCTGCCTAGCCTGTACCTAGCCAATGCCTAGCCTGTACCTACCCAGTACCTAGCCAGTACCTAGCCTGTACCTAGCCAGTACCTAGCCTGTACCTAGCCAGTACCTAGCCTGTACCTAGCCAGTGCCTAGCCTGTGCCTAGCCAGTGTCTAGCCTGTGTCTAGCCTGTGCCTTGCCTGTGACTGGCATGTGCATAGCCTGTGCTAACCTGTGCCTAGCCTCTGTCTAGCCTATGTCTAGCCTGTGTCTAGCCTGTGTCTAGCCTGTGTATAGCCTCTGTCTAGCCTATGTCTAGCCTGTGTCTAGCCTGTGTCTAGCCTGTGTCTAGCCTGTGTCTAGCCTGTATCTAGTTTCTGTCTAGCCTGTGTCTAGCCTGTGTCTAGCCTGTATCTAGCCTGTGTCTAGCCTGTGTCTAGCCTGTGTCTAGCCTGTGTCTTGCCTGTGTCTAGCCTGTGTCTAGCCTGTGTCTAGCCTGTGTCTAGCCTGTGTCTAGCCTGTGTCCAGCCTGTGTATAGCCTGTGTCTAGCCTGTGTCTAGCCTGTGTCTAGCCTGTGTCTAGCCTGTGTCTAGCCAGTGCCTAGCCTGAGCCTAGCCAGTGTCTAGCCTTTGTCTAGCCTGTGCATAGCCAGAGTCTAGCCTGTGCCTAGCCAGTGTATAGCCTCTGTCTAGCCTGTGTCTTGTCTGTGTCTTGACGGTGTCTAGCCTGTGCTTAGCCTGTGCCAAGCCTGTGCCTAGCCTTTGCCTAGCCTGTGCCTATCCAGTGCCTAGCCTGTGCCTAGCCTGTGCCTAGCCTGTGCCTAGCTTGTGCCTAGCCTGTGCCTAGCCTGTGCCTAGCCTGTGCCTAGCCTCTGACTAGCCTGTGCCTAGCCTGTGCCTAGCCTGTGCCTAGCCTGTGCCTAGCCTGTGCCTAGCCTGTGCCTAGCCTGTGCCTAGCCTGTGCCTAGCCTGTGCCTAGCCTGTGCCTAGCATGTGCCTAGCCTGTTCCTAGCCTGTGTCTAGCCTGTGTCTAGCCTGTGTATAGCCTGTGTCTAGCCTATGTCTAGCCTGTGTCTAGCCTGTATCTAGCTTGTATCTAGCTTGTGTCTAGCCTGTGTCTAGCCTGTGTCTAGCCTGTGTCTAGCCTGTGTCTAGCCTGTGTCTAGCCTGTGTCTAGCCTGTGTCTAGCCTGTGTCTAGCCTGTGTCTAGCCTGTGTCTAGCCTGTGTCTAGCCTGTGTCTAGCCTGTGTCTAGCCTGTGTCTAGCCTGTGTCTAGCCTGTGTCTAGCCTGTGTTTAGCCTGTGTCTAGCCTTTGTCTAGCCTGTGTCTAGCCTGTGTCTAGCCAGTGCCTAGCCAGTGCCTAGCCTGTGCCTAGCCAGTGTCTAGCCTTTGTCTAGCCTGTGCATAGCCAGAGTCTAGCCTGTGCCTAGCCAGTGTATAGCCTGTGCCTAGCCAGTTTCTAGCCTGTGTCTAGCCTGTGCTTAGCCAGTGTCTAGTCTGTGCCAAGCCAGTGTCTAGCCTGTGCCTAGGCAGTGTCTAGCCTGTGTCTAGCCTGTGCCTGGCCTGTGCCTAGCCTGTGCCTAGCTTGTGCCTAGCCTGTGCCTAGCCTATGCCTAGCCTGTGCCTAGCCTGTGCCTAGCCTGTGCCTAGCCTGTGCCTAGCCTGTGCCTAGCCTGTGTCTAGCCTGTGTCTAGCCTGTGCCTTGCCTGAGACAGGCATGTGCATAGCGTTTGCCTTGCCAGTGTCTAGCCTGTGCATAGCCTGTGTCTAGCCTGTGCCTAGCCTGTGTCAAGCCTTTGTCTAGCCAGAGTCTAGCCTGTGCCTAGCCAGTGTATAGCCTCTGTCTGGCCTGTGTCTAGTCTGTATCTTGACGGTGTCAAGCCGGTGTCTAGCCTGTGTTTAGCCTGTGTCTAGCCTGTGTCTAGCCTGTGTCTAGCCTGTGTCTAGACTGTGTCTAGACTGTGTCTAGCCTGTGTCTAGACTCTGTCTAGCCTGTGTCTAGCCAGTGCCTAGCCAGTGCCTAGCCAGTGCCTAGCCAGTGCCTAGCCAGTGCCTAGCCAGTGCCTAGCCAGTGCCTAGCCAGTGCCTAGCCAGTGCCTAGCCTGTGCCTAGCCAGTGCCTAGCCAGTGCCTAGCCAGTGCCTAGCCAGTGCCTAGCCAGTGCCTAGCCAGTGCCTAGCCAGTGCCTAGCCAGTGCCTAGCCAGTGCCTAGCCAGTGCCTAGCCAGTGCCTAGCCAGTGCCTAGCCTGTGCCTAGCCAGTGCGTAGCCAGTGCCTAGCCAGTGCCTAGCCTGTGCCTAGCCTGTGCCTAGCCTGTGTCTAGCCTGTGTCTAGCCTCTGTCTAGCCTATGTCTAGCCTGTGTCTAGCCTGTGTTTAGTCTGTGTTTAGCCTGTGTTTAGTCTGTGTTTAGCCTGTATCTAGCCTGTGTCTAGCCAGTGTCTAGCCTGTGTCTAGCCAGTGCCTAGCCAGTGCCTAGCCAGTGCCTAGCCAGTGCCTAGCCAGTGCCTAGCCAGTGCCTAGCCAGTGCCTAGCCAGTGCCTAGCCAGTGCCTAGCCAGTGCCTAGCCAGTGCCTAGCCAGTGCCTAGCCAGTGCCTAGCTTGTGCCTAGCCTGTGCCTAGCCTGTGTCTAGCCTGTGTCTAGACTCTGTCTAGCCTGTGTCTAGCCTGTGTCTAGCCAGTGTCTAGCCTGTGTCTAGCCTGTGCCTGGCATGTGACTGGCATGTGCATAGCCTGTGCCTAGCCTCTGCCTAGCCTGTGCCTAGCCTGTGCCTAGCCTGTGCCTAGCCAGTGCCTAGCCAGTGCCTAGCCAGTGCCTAGCCAGTGCCTAGCCAGTGCCTAGCCAGTGCCTAGCCAGTGCCTAGCCAGTGCCTAGCCAGTGCCTAGCCAGTGCCTAGCCAGTGCCTAGCCAGTGCCTAGCCAGTGCCTAGCCAGTGCCTAGCCAGTGCCTAGCCAGTGCCTAGCCAGTGCCTTGCCAGTGCCTAGCCAGTGCCTAGCCAGTGCCTAGCCAGTGCCTAGCCAGTGCCTAGCCAGTGCCTAGCCAGTGCCTAGCCAGTGCCTAGCCTGTGCCTAGCCTGTGCCTTGCCTGAGACAGGCATGTGCATAGCGTTTGCCTTGCCAGTGTCTAGCCTGTGCATAGCCTGTGTCTAGCCTGTGCCTAGCCTGTGTCAAGCCTTTGTCTAGCCAGAGTCTAGCCTGTGCCTAGCCAGTGTATAGCCTCTGTCTAGCCTGTGTCTAGTCTGTATCTTGACGGTGTCAAGCCGGTGTCTAGCCTGTGTTTAGCCTGTGTCTAGCCTGTGTCTAGCCTGTGTCTAGCCTGTGTCTAGACTCTGTCTAGCCTGTGTCTAGCCTGGGTCTAGCCAGTGTCTAGCCTGTGTCTAGCCTGTGCCTGGCCTGTGACTGGCATGTGCATAGCCTGTGCCTAGCCTGTGCCTAGCCAGTTCCTAGCCAGTGCCCAGCCTGTGCCTAGCCTGTGCCTAGCCAGTGCCTAGCCAGTGCCCAGCCAGTGCCTAGCCAGTGCCTAGCCAGTGCCTAGCCAGTGCTTAGCCAGTGCCTAGCCAGTGCCTAGCCAGTGCCTAGCCAGTGCCTAGCCAGTGCCTAGCCAGTGCCTAGCCAGTGCCTAGCCAGTGCCTAGCCAGTGCCTAGCCAGTGCCTAGCCAGTGCCTAGCCAGTGCCTAGCCTGTGCCTAGCCAGTGCCTAGCCAGTGCCTAGCCAGTGCCTAGCCAGTGCCTAGCCAGTGCCTAGCCTGTGCCTAGCCTGTGCCTAGCCAGTGCCTAGCCAGTGCTTAGCCAGTGCCTAGCCAGTGCCTAGCCAGTGCCTAGCCTGTACCTAGCCAGTGCCTAGCCAGTGCCTAGCCAGTGCCTAGCCAGTGCCTAGCCAGTGCCTAGCCAGTGCCTAGCCTGTGTCTAGCCTGTGTCTAGCCTGTGTCTAGCCTGTGTCTAGCCTGTGTCTAGCCTGTGTCTAGCCTGTGTCTAGCCTGTGTCTAGCCTGTGTCTAGCCTGTGTCTAGCCTGTGTCTAGCCTGTGTCTAGCCAGTGCCTAGCCAGTGCCTAGCCTGTGCCTAGCCAGTGTCTAGCCTTTGTCTAGCCTGTGCATAGCCAGAGTCTAGCTTGTGCCTAGCCAGTGTATAGCCTGTGCCTAGCCAGTTTCTAGCCTGTATATAGCCTGTGCTTAGCCAGTGTCTAGTCTGTGCCAAGCCAGTGTCTAGCCGGTGCCTAGGCAGTGTCTAGCCTGTGTCTAGCCTGTGCCTGGCCTGTGCCTAGCCTGTGCCTAGCTTGTGCCTAGCCTGTGCCTAGCCTATGCCTAGCCTGTGCCTAGCCTGTGCCTAGCCTGTGCCTAGCCTGTGCCTAGCCTGTGCCTAGCCTGTGTCTAGCCTGTGTCTAGCCTGTGCCTTGCCTGAGACAGGCATGTGCATAGCGTTTGCCTTGCCAGTGTCTAGCCTGTGCATAGCCTGTGTCTAGCCTGTGCCTAGCCTGTGTCAAGCCTTTGTCTAGCCAGAGTCTAGCCTGTGCCTAGCCAGTGTATAGCCTCTGTCTGGCCTGTGTCTAGTCTGTATCTTGACGGTGTCAAGCCGGTGTCTAGCCTGTGTTTAGCCTGTGTCTAGCCTGTGTCTAGCCTGTGTCTAGCCTGTGTCTAGACTGTGTCTAGACTGTGTCTAGCCTGTGTCTAGACTCTGTCTAGCCAGTGCCAAGCCAGTGCCTAGCCAGTGCCTAGCCAGTGCCTAGCCAGTGCCTAGCCAGTGCCTAGCCAGTGCCTAGCCAGTGCCTAGCCAGTGCCTAGCCAGTGCCTAGCCAGTGCCTAGCCAGTGCCTAGCCAGTGCCTAGCCAGTGCCTAGCCAGTGCCTAGCCAGTGCCTAGCCAGTGCCTAGCCAGTGCCTAGCCAGTGCCTAGCCAGTGCCTAGCCAGTGCCTAGCCAGTGCCTAGCCAGTGCCTAGCCAGTGCCTAGCCAGTGCCTAGCCAGTGCCTAGCCAGTGCCTAGCCAGTGCCTAGCCAGTGCCTAGCCAGTGCCTAGCCAGTGCCTAGCCAGTGCCTAGCCAGTGCCTAGCCAGTGCCTAGCCAGTGCCTAGCCAGTGCCTAGCCAGTGCCTAGCCAGTGCCTAGCCAGTGCCTAGCCAGTGCCTAGCCAGTGCCTAGCCAGTGCCTAGCCAGTGCCTAGCCAGTGCCTAGCCAGTGCCTAGCCAGTGCCTAGCCAGTGCCTAGCCAGTGCCTAGCCAGTGCCTAGCCTGTGCCTAGCCTGTGCCTAGCCTGTGTCTAGCCTGTGTCTAGCCTCTGTCTAGCCTATGTCTAGCCTGTGTCTAGCCTGTGTTTAGTCTGTGTTTAGCCTGTGTTTAGTCTGTGTTTAGCCTGTATCTAGCCTGTGTCTAGCCAGTGTCTAGCCTGTGTCTAGCCAGTGCCTAGCCAGTGCCTAGCCAGTGCCTAGCCAGTGCCTAGCCAGTGCCTAGCCAGTGCCTAGCCAGTGCCTAGCCAGTGCCTAGCCAGTGCCTAGCCAGTGCCTAGCCAGTGCCTAGCCAGTGCCTAGCCAGTGCCTAGCCAGTGCCTAGCCAGTGCCTAGCTTGTGCCTAGCCTGTGCCTAGCCTGTGTCTAGCCTGTGTCTAGACTCTGTCTAGCCTGTGTCTAGCCTGTGTCTAGCCAGTGTCTAGCCTGTGTCTAGCCTGTGCCTGGCATGTGACTGGCATGTGCATAGCCTGTGCCTAGCCTCTGCCTAGCCTGTGCCTAGCCTGTGCCTAGCCTGTGCCTAGCCAGTGCCTAGCCAGTGCCTAGCCAGTGCCTAGCCAGTGCCTAGCCAGTGCCTAGCCAGTGCCTAGCCAGTGCCTAGCCAGTGCCTAGCCAGTGCCTAGCCAGTGCCTAGCCAGTGCCTAGCCAGTGCCTAGCCAGTGCCTAGCCAGTGCCTAGCCAGTGCCTTGCCAGTGCCTAGCCAGTGCCTAGCCAGTGCCTAGCCAGTGCCTAGCCAGTGCCTAGCCAGTGCCTAGCCAGTGCCTAGCCAGTGCCTAGCCAGTGCCTAGCCAGTGCCTAGCCAGTGCCTAGCCAGTGCCTAGCCAGTGCCTAGCCAGTGCCTAGCCAGTGCCTAGCCAGTGCCTAGCCAGTGCCTAGCCAGTGCCTAGCCTGTGCCTAGCCTGTGCCTTGCCTGAGACAGGCATGTGCATAGCGTTTGCCTTGCCAGTGTCTAGCCTGTGCATAGCCTGTGTCTAGCCTGTGCCTAGCCTGTGTCAAGCCTTTGTCTAGCCAGAGTCTAGCCTGTGCCTAGCCAGTGTATAGCCTCTGTCTAGCCTGTGTCTAGTCTGTATCTTGACGGTGTCAAGCCGGTGTCTAGCCTGTGTTTAGCCTGTGTCTAGCCTGTGTCTAGCCTGTGTCTAGCCTGTGTCTAGACTCTGTCTAGCCTGTGTCTAGCCTGGGTCTAGCCAGTGTCTAGCCTGTGTCTAGCCTGTGCCTGGCCTGTGACTGGCATGTGCATAGCCTGTGCCTAGCCTGTGCCTAGCCAGTTCCTAGCCAGTGCCCAGCCTGTGCCTAGCCTGTGCCTAGCCAGTGCCCAACCAGTGCCTAGCCAGTGCCTAGCCAGTGCCTAGCCAGTGCTTAGCCAGTGCCTAGCCAGTGCCTAGCCAGTGCCTAGCCAGTGCCTAGCCAGTGCCTAGCCAGTGCCTAGCCAGTGCCTAGCCAGTGCCTAGCCAGTGCCTAGCCAGTGCCTAGCCAGTGCCTAGCCAGTGCCTAGCCAGTGCCTAGCCAGTGCCTAGCCTGTGCCTAGCCTGTGCCTAGCCAGTGCCTAGCCAGTGCCTAGCCAGTGCCTAGCCAGTGCCTAGCCAGTGCCTAGCCAGTGCCTAGCCAGTGCCTAGCCAGTGCCTAGCCAGTGCCTAGCCAGTGCCTAGCCTGTGTCTAGCCTGTGTCTAGCCTGTGTCTAGCCTGTGTCTAGCCTGTGTCTAGCCTGTGTCTAGCCTGTGTCTAGCCTGTGTCTAGCCTGTGTCTAGCCTGTGTCTAGCCTGTGTCTAGCCTGTGTCTAGCCTGTGTCTAGCCTGTGTCTAGCCTGTGTCTAGCCTGTGTCTAGCCTGTGTCTAGCCTGTGTCTAGCCTGTGTCTAGCCTGTGTCTAGCCTGTGTCTAGCCTGTGTCTAGCCTGTGTCTAGCCTGTGTCTAGCCTGTGTCTAGCCCTGTGTCTAGCCTGTGTCTAGCCTGTGTCTAGCCTGTGTCTAGCCTGTGTCTAGCCTGTGTCTAGCCTGTGTCTAGCCTGTGTCTAGCCTGTGTCTAGCCTGTGTCTAGCCTGTGTCTAGCCTGTGTCTAGCCTGTGTCTAGCCTGTGTCTAGCCTGTGTCTAGCCTGTGTCTAGCCTGTGTCTAGCCTGTGTCTAGCCTGTGTCTAGCCTGTGTCTAGCCTGTGTCTAGCCTGTGTCTAGCCTGTGTCTAGCCTGTGTCTAGCCTGTGTCTAGCCTGTGTCTAGCCTGTGTCTAGCCTGTGTCTAGCCTGTGTCTAGCCTGTGTCTAGCCTGTGTCTAGCCTGTGTCTAGCCTGTGTCTAGCCTGTGTCTAGCCTGTGTCTAGCCTGTGTCTAGCCTGTGTCTAGCCTGTGTCTAGCCTGTGTCTAGCCTGTGTCTAGCCTGTGTCTAGCCTGTGTCTAGCCTGTGTCTAGCCTGTGTCTAGCCTGTGTCTAGCCTGTGTCTAGCCTGTGTCTAGCCTGTGTCTAGCCTGTGTCTAGCCTGTGTCTAGCCTGTGTCTAGCCTGTGTCTAGCCTGTGTCTAGCCTGTGTCTAGCCTGTGTCTAGCCTGTGTCTAGCCTGTGTCTAGCCTGTGTCTAGCCTGTGTCTAGCCTGTGTCTAGCCTGTGTCTAGCCTGTGTCTAGCCTGTGTCTAGCCTGTGTCTAGCCTGTGTCTAGCCTGTGTCTAGCCTGTGTCTAGCCTGTGTCTAGCCTGTGTCTAGCCTGTGTCTAGCCTGTGTCTAGCCTGTGTCTAGCCTGTGTCTAGCCTGTGTCTAGCCTGTGTCTAGCCTGTGTCTAGCCTGTGTCTAGCCTGTGTCTAGCCTGTGTCTAGCCTGTGTCTAGCCTGTGTCTAGCCTGTGTCTAGCCTGTGTCTAGCCTGTGTCTAGCCTGTGTCTAGCCTGTGTCTAGCCTGTGTCTAGCCTGTGTCTAGCCTGTGTCTAGCCTGTGTCTAGCCTGTGTCTAGCCTGTGTCTAGCCTGTGTCTAGCCTGTGTCTAGCCTGTGTCTCAGCTGTGTGCTAGCCCTGTGTCTAGCCTGTGTCTAGCCTGTGTCTAGCCTGTGTCTAGCCTGTGTCTAGCCTGTGTTCAGCCTGTGTCTAGCCTGTGTCTAGCCTGTGTCTAGCCTGTGTCTAGCCTGTGTCTAGCCTGTGTCTAGCCTGTGTCTAGCCTGTGTCTAGCCTGTGTCTAGCCTGTGTCTAGCCTGTGTCTAGCCTGTGTCTAGCCTGTGTCTAGCCTGTGTCTAGCCTCTGTCTAGCCTGTGTCTAGCCTATGTCTAGCCTGTGTCTAGCCTGTGTCTAGCCTGTGTCTAGCCTGTATCTAGCCTGTGTCTAGCCAGTGTCTAGCTTGTGCCTAGCCTGTGCCTAGCCTGTGTCTAGCCTATGTCTAGCCTGTGTCTAGCCTGTGTATAGCCTATGTCTAGCCTGTGTCTAGCCTGTGTCTAGCCTGTGTCTAGCCTATGTCTAGCCTGTGTCTAGCCTGTGTCTAGCCTGTGTCTAGCATGTGTCTAGCCAGTGCCTAGCCTGTGCCTAGCCAGTGTCTAGCCTGTGCATAGCCAGAGTCTAGCCAGTGTATATCCTCTGTCTAGCCTGTGTCTTGTCTGTGTCGTGACGGTGTCTAGCCGGTGTCTAGCCTATGCTTAGCCTGTGCCAAGCCTGTGCCTAGCCTTTGCCTAGCCTGTGCCTAGCCAGTGCCTAGCCAGTGCCAAGCCTGTGCCTAGCCTGTACCTAGCCTGTGCCTAGCTAGTGCCTAGCCTGTGCCTTGCCTCTGCCTAGCCTGTGCCTAGCCTGTGCCTAGCCTGTGCCTAGCCTGTGCTTAGCCAGTGTCTAGTCTGTGCCAAGCCAGTGTCTAGCTTGTGCTTAGCCAGTGTCCAGCCTGTGTCTAGCCTGTGCCTTGCCTGTGACTGGCATGTGCATAGCCTGTGCCTAGCCAGTGTCTAGCCTGTGTCTAGCCTGTGCCTTGGCTGAGACTGGCATGAGCATAGCGTGTGCCTAGCCAGTGTCTAGCCAGTGCCTAGCCTGTGCCTAGCCAGTGTCTAGCCTTTGTCTACCCGGTGCATAGCCAGAGTCTAGCCTGTGCCTAGTCTGTGTCTTGACGGTGTCTAGCCGGTGTCTAGCCAGTGTCTAGCCTGTGCTTAGCCTGTGCCTAGCCTTTTCATAGCCTGTTCCTAGCCTGT
>JAEIFO010000565.1:0-21871 GCA_018903695.1 Zaprionus gabonicus
AGGCTAGTCACAGGCCAGTCACAGGCTAGGCACAGGCTAGGCACAGGCTAGACACCAGATAGACACCGGCTAGACACAGACTAGACACAGGCTAGACAGAGGCTATACACTGGCTAGGCACAGGCTAGACACAGGCTATGCACAGGCTAGACAAAGGCTAGACACTGGCTGGGCACAGGCTAGGCACTGGCTAGACACTGGCTCGGCACACGCTATGCACATGCCTGTCTCAGGCAAGGCACAGGCTAGACACAGGCTAGACACTGGCTAGGCACAGGCTATGCACATGCCAGTCACAGGCAAGGCACAGGCAAGGCACAGGCTAGATACAGGCTAGACACAGGCTAAACACAGGCTAGGCACAGGCTAGGCACAGACTAGGCACTGGCTAGACACTGGCTAGGCACACGCTATGCACATGCCAGTCTCAGGCAAGGCACAGGCTAGACACAGGCCAGGCACTGGCTAGGCACAGGCTATGCACATGCCAGTCACAGGCAAGGCACAGGCTAGACACAGGCTGGACACAGGCTAGACACAGTCTAGACAAAGGCTAGACACTGGCTAGGCACAGGCTAGGCACTGGCTAGACACTCGCTAGGCACACGCTATGCACATGCCAGTCTCAGGCAAGGCACAGGCTAGACACAGGCTAGACACAGGCTAGACACTGGCTAGGCACATGCTATGCACATGCCAGTCACAGGCAAGGCACAGGCTAGACACAGGCTAGACACAGGCTAGGCACAGGCTAGACACAGGCTAGACACAGGCTAGACACAGGTTAGGTATAGGCTAGGCACAGGCTAGCCACAGGCTAGGCACAGGCTAGGCACAGGCTAGGCACAGGCTAGGCACAAGCTAGGCACAGGCTAGGCACAGGCCAGTCACAGGCCAGTCACAGGCTAGGCACAGGCTAGACACCGGCTGGACACCGGCTAGACACAGACTAGACACAGGCTAGACAGAGGCTATACACTGGCTAGGCACAGGCTAGACACAGGCTATGCACAGGCTAGACAAAGGCTAGACACTGGCTAGGCACAGGCTAGGCACTGGCTAGACATTGGCTTGGCACACGCTATGCACATGCCTGTCTCAGGCAAGGCACAGGCTAGACACAGGCTAGACACCGGCTAGACACCGGCTAGACACCGGCTAGACACCGGCTAGACACCGGCTAGACACCGGCTAGACACCGGCTAGACACCGGCTAGACACCGGCTAGACACCGGCTAGACACCGGCTAGACACTGACTAGACACAGGCTAGACACTGGCTAGGCACAGGCTAGGCACTGGCTAGACATTGCCTTGGCACACGCTATGCACATGCCTGTCTCAGGCAAGGCACAGGCTAGACACTGACTAGACACAGGCTAGACAGAGGCTATACACTGGCTAGGCACAGGCTAGACACAGGCTATGCACAGGCTAGACAAAGGCTAGACACTGGCAAGGCACAGGCTAGGCACTGGCTAGACATTGCCTTGGCACACGCTATGCACATGCCTGTCTCAGGCATGGCACAGGCTAGACACAGGCTAGACACCGGCTAGACACCGGCTAGACACCGGCTAGACACCGGCTAGACACCGGCTAGACACCGGCTAGACACCGGCTAGACACCGGCTAGACACCGGCTAGACACTGACTAGACACAGGCTAGACAGAGGCTAGACACTGGCTAGGCACAGGCTAGACACAGGCTATGCACAGGCTAGACAAAGGCTAGACACTGGCTAGGCACAAGCTAGGCACTGGCTAGACATTGCCTTGGCACACGCTATGCACATGCCTGTTTCAGGCAAGGCACAGGCTAGACACAGGCTGGGCACAGGCTAGGCACAGGCTAGGCACAGGCTAGGCACTGGCTAGACAAAGGCTAGACACTGGCTAGGCACAGGCTAGGCACTGGCTAGACACTTCCTAGGCACACGCTATGCACATGCCAGTCTCAGGCAAGGCACAGGCTAGACACAGGCTAGACACTGGCTAGGCACAGGCTATGCACATGCCAGTCACAGGCAAGGCACAGGCTAGACACAGGCTAGACACAGGCTAGACACAGGCTAGGCATAGGCTAGGCACAGGCAAGGCACAGGCTAGGCACTGGCTAGACACTGGCTAGGCACACGCTATGCACATGCCTGTTTCAGGCAAGGCACAGGCTAGACACAGGCTAGACACTGGCTAGGCACACGCTATGCACATGCCAGTCACAGGCAAGGCACAGGCTAGACACAGGCTAGACACAGGCTAGGCACAGGCTAGGCACAGGCTAGGCACTGGCTAGACACTGGCTAGGCACACGCTATGCACATGCCTGTCTCAGGCAAGGCACAGGCTAGACACAGGGTAGACACTGGCTAGGCACAGGCTATGCACATGCCTGTCACAGGCAAGGCACAGGCTAGACACAGGCTAGACACAGGCTAGGCACAGGCTAGGCACAGGCTAGGCACAGGCTAGGCACAGGCTAGGCACAGGCTAGGCACAGGCTAGGCACAGGCTAGGCACAGGCTAGGCATTGGCTAGACACTGGCTAGGCACACGCATAGCACATGCCAGTCTCTGGCAAGGCACAGGCTAGACACTGGCTAGGCACACGCTATGCACATGCCAGACTCAGGCAAGGCACAGGCTAGACACTGGCTAGGCACAGGCTATGCACATGCCAGTCACATGCCAGACACAGGCAAGGCACAGGCTAGACACAGGCTAGACACTGGCTAGGCACAGGCTAGACACAGGCTAGGCACAGGCTAGGGACAGTCTAGGCACAGGCTAGGCACAGGCTAGGCACTGGCTAGACACTGGCTAGGCACACGCTATGCACATGCCAGTCTCAGGCAAGGCACAGGCTAGACACAGGCTAGACACTGGCTAGGCACAGGCTATGCACATGCCAGTCACATGCCAGACACAGGCAAGGCACAGGCTAGACACAGGCTAGACACTGGCTAGGCACAGGCTAGACACAGGCTAGACACAGGGTAGACACAGGCTAGACACAGGCTAGACACAGGCTAGACACAGGCTAGACACAGGCTAGACACAGGCTAGACACAGGCTAGACACAGGCTAGACACAAGCTAGACACAGGCTAGACACAGGCTAGACACAGGCTAGACACAGGCTAGACACAGGCTAGAAACAGGCTAGACACAGGCTAGACACAGGCTAGACACAGGCTAGACACAGGCAAGGCACAGGCTAGACACAGGCTAGACACAGGCTAGGCACAGGCTAGACACAGGCTAGACACAGGCTAGACACAGGCTAGGCATAGGCTAGGCACAGGCTAGCCACAGGCTAGGCACAGGCTAGGCACAGGCTAGGCACAAGCTAGGCACAGGCTAGGCACAGGCCAGTCACAGGCCAGTCACAGGCTAGGCACAGGCTAGGCACAGGCTAGACACCGGCTGGACACCGGCTAGACACAGACTAGACACAGGCTAGACAGAGGCTATACACTGGCTAGGCACAGGCTAGACACAGGCTATGCACAGGCTAGACAAAGGCTAGACACTGGCTAGGCACAGGCTAGGCACTGGCTAGGCACAGGCTAGGCACAGGCTAGGCACAGGCTAGGCACAGGCCAGTCACAGGCCAGTCACAGGCTAGGCACAGGCTAGGCACAGGCTAGACACCGGCTGGACACCGGCTAGACACAGACTAGACACAGGCTAGACAGAGGCTATACACTGGCTAGGCACAGGCTAGACACAGGCTATGCACAGGCTAGACAAAGGCTAGACACTGGCTAGGCACAGGCTAGGCACTGGCTAGACACTGGCTAGGCACTGGCTAGACACTGGCTAGGCACTGGCTAGACACTGGCTAGGCACACGCTATGCACATGCCTGTCTCAGGCAAGGCACAGGCTAGGCACAGGCTATGCACATGCCAGTCACAGGCAAGGCACAGGCTAGACACAGGCTAGACACAGGCTAGGCACAGGCTAGGCACTGGCTAGACACTGGCTAGGCACACGCTATGCACATGCCTGTCTCAGGCAAGGCACAGGCTAGACACAGGCTAGACACTGGCTAGGCACAGGCTAGACACAGGCTAGACACAGGCTAGGCACAGGCTAGACACAGGCTAGACACAGGCTAGGCACTGGCTAGACACTTCCTAGGCACACGCTATGCACATGCCAGTCTCAGGCAAGGCACAGGCTAGACACAGGCTAGACACTGGCTAGGCACAGGCTATGCACATGCCAGTCACAGGCAAGGCACAGGCTAGACACAGGCTAAACACAGGATAGGCACAGGCTAGACACAGCCTAGACACAGGCTAGGCACAGGCTAGGCACTGGCTAGACACTGGCTAGGCACACGCTATGCACATGCCTGTCTCAGGCAAGGCACAGGCTAGACACAGGCTAGACACTGGCTAGGCACACGCTATGCACATGCCAGTCACAGGCAAGGCACAGGCTAGACACAGGCTAGACACAGGCTAGGCACAGGCTAGGCACAGGCTAGGCACTGGCTAGACACTGGCTAGGCACACGCTATGCACATGCCAGTCTCAGGCAAGGCACAGGGTAGACACAGGCTAGACACTGGCTAGGCACAGGCTATGCACATGCCAGTCACAGGCAAGGCACAGGCTAGACACAGGCTAGACACAGGCTAGGCACAGGCTAGACACAGGCTAGACACAGGCTAGACACAGGCTAGGTATAGGCTAGGCACAGGCTAGCCACAGGCTAGGCACAGGCTAGGCAGAGGCTAGGCACAAGCTAGGCACAGGCTAGGCACAGGCCAGTCACAGGCCAGTCACAGGCTAGGCACAGGCTAGGCACAGGCTAGACACCGGCTGGACACCGGCTAGACACAGACTAGACACAGGCTAGACAGAGGCTATACACTGGCTAGGCACAGGCTAGACACAGGCTATGCACAGGCTAGACAAAGGCTAGACACTGGCTAGGCACAGGCTAGGCACTGGCTAGACACTGGCTAGGCACTGGCTAGACACTGGCTAGGCACACGCTATGCACATGCCTGTCTCAGGCAAGGCACAGGCTAGGCACAGGCTATGCACATGCCAGTCACAGGCAAGGCACAGGCTAGACACAGGCTAGACACAGGCTAGGCACAGGCTAGGCACTGGCTAGACACTGGCTAGGCACACGCTATGCACATGCCTGTCTCAGGCAAGGCACAGGCTAGACACAGGCTAGACACTGGCTAGGCACAGGCTAGACACAGGCTAGACACAGGCTAGGCACAGGCTAGACACAGGCTAGACACAGGCTAGACACAGGCTAGACACAGGCTGGACACAGGCTAGACACAGGCTGGACACAGGCTAGACACAGGCTAGACACAGGCTAGACACAGGCTGGACACAAGCTGGACACAGGCTAGACACAGGCTAGACACAGGCTAGGCACAGGCTAGCCACAGGCTAGCACAGGCTAGGCACAGGCTAGGCACAGGCTAGGCACTGGCTAGGCACAGGCTAGGTACTGGCTAGGCACAAGCTAGTCACAGGCTAGGCACAGGCCAGTCATAGGCTAGGCACAGGCTAGGCACAGGCTAGACACCGGCTAGACACCGGCTAGACACCGGCTAGACACCGGCTAGACACTGGCTAGGCACAGGCTAGACACAGGCTATGCACAGGCAAGACAAAGGCTAGACACTGGCTAGGCACAGGCTAGGCACTGGCTATACATTGCCTTGGCACACGCTATGCACATGCCTGTCTCAGGCAAGGCACAGGCTAGACACAGGCTAGACACCGGCTAGACACCGGCTAGACACCGGCTAGACACCGGCTAGACACCGGCTAGACACCGGCTAGACACTGACTAGACACAGGCTAGACAGAGGCTATACACTGGCTAGGCACAGGCTAGACACAGGCTATGCACAGGCTAGACAAAGGCTAGACACTGGCTATGCACATGCCAGTCACAGGCAAGGCACAGGCTAGACACAGGCTAGACACAGGATAGGCACAGGCTAGACACAGCCTAGACACAGGCTAGGCACAGGCTAGGCACTGGCTAGACACTGGCTAGGCACACGCTATGCACATGCCTGTCTCAGGCAAGGCACAGGCTAGACACAGGCTAGACACTGGCTAGGCACACGCTATGCACATGCCAGTCACAGGCAAGGCACAGGCTAGACACAGGCTAGACACAGGCTAGGCACAGGCTAGGCACAGGCTAGGCACTGGCTAGACACTGGCTAGGCACACGCTATGCACATGCCTGTCTCAGGCAAGGCACAGGCTAGACACAGGCTAGACACAGGCTAGACACTGGCTAGGCACAGGCTATGCACATGCCAGTCACAGGCAAGGCACAGGCTAGACACAGGCTAGACACAGGCTAGGCACAGTCTAGGCACAGGCTAGGCACAGGCTAGGCACTGGCTAGACACTGGCTAGGCACACGCTATGCACATGCCAGTCTCTGGCAAGGCACAGGCTAGACACTGGCTAGGCACACGCTATGCACATGCCAGTCTCAGGCAAGGCACAGGCTAGACACTGGCGAGGCACAGGCTATGCACATGCCAGTCACATGCCAGACACAGGCAAGGCACAGGGTAGACACAGGCTAGACACTGGCTAGGCGCAGGCTAGACACAGGCTAGACACAGGGTAGACACAGGCTAGACACAGGCTAGACACAGGCTAGACACAGGCTAGACACAGGCTAGACACAGGCTAGACACAGGCTAGACACAAGCTAGACACAGGCTAGACACAGGCTAGACACAAGCTAGACACAGGCTAGACACAGGCTAGAAACAGGCTAGACACAGGCTAGACACAGGCTAGACACAGGCTAGACACAGGCTAGACAAAGGCTAGACACAGGCTAGACACAAGCTAGACACAGGCTAGACATAGGCTAGGCATAGGCTAGGTACAGGCTAGCCACAGGCTAGGCACAGGCTAGGCACAAGCTAGTCACAGGCTAGTCACAGGCCAGTCACAGGCTAGGCACAGGCTAGGCACAGGCTAGACACCAGATAGACACCGGCTAGACACAGACTAGACACAGGCTAGACAGAGGCTATACACTGGCTAGGCACAGGCTAGACACAGGCTATGCACAGGCTAGACAAAGGCTAGACACTGGCTGGGCACAGGCTAGGCACTGGCTAGACACTGGCTCGGCACACGCTATGCACATGCCTGTCTCAGGCAAGGCACAGGCTAGACACAGGCTAGACACTGGCTAGGCACAGGCTATGCACATGCCAGTCACAGGCAAGGCACAGGCAAGGCACAGGCTAGATACAGGCTAGACACAGGCTAAACACAGGCTAGACACTGGCTAGGCACAGGCTAGGCACTGGCTAGACACTGGCTAGGCACACGCTATGCACATGCCAGTCTCAGGCAAGGCACAGGCTAGACACAGGCTAGACACAGGCTAGACACTGGCTAGGCACATGCTATGCACATGCCAGTCACAGGCAAGGCACAGGCTAGACACAGGCTAGACACAGGCTAGGCACAGGCTAGACACAGGCTAGACACAGGCTAGACACAGGTTAGGTATAGGCTAGGCACAGGCTAGCCACAGGCTAGGCACAGGCTAGGCACAGGCTAGGCACAGGCTAGGCACAAGCTAGGCACAGGCTAGGCACAAGCTAGGCACAGGCTAGGCACAGGCCAGTCACAGGCCAGTCACAGGCTAGGCACAGGCTAGACACCGGCTGGACACCGGCTAGACACAGACTAGACACAGGCTAGACAGAGGCTATACACTGGCTAGGCACAGGCTAGACACAGGCTATGCACAGGCTAGACAAAGGCTAGACACTGGCTAGGCACAGGCTAGGCACTAGCTAGACATTGGCTTGGCACACGCTATGCACATGCCTGTCTCAGGCAAGGCACAGGCTAGACACAGGCTAGACACCGGCTAGACACCGGCTAGACACCGGCTAGACACCGGCTAGACACCGGCTAGACACCGGCTAGACACCGGCTAGACACCGGCTAGACACTGACTAGATACAGGCTAGACACTGGCTAGGCACAGGCTAGGCACTGGCTAGACATTGCCTTGGCACACGCTATGCACATGCCTGTCTCAGGCAAGGCACAGGCTAGACACTGACTAGACACAGGCTAGACAGAGGCTATACACTGGCTAGGCACAGGCTAGACACAGGCTATGCACAGGCTAGACAAAGGCTAGACACTGGCTAGGCACAGGCTAGGCACTGGCTAGACATTGCCTTGGCACACGCTATGCACATGCCTGTCTCAGGCAAGGCACAGGCTAGACACAGGCTAGACACCAGCTAGACACCGGCTAGACACCGGCTAGACACCGGCTAGACACCGGCTAGACACCGGCTAGACACCGGCTAGACACCGGCTAGACACCGGCTAGACACCGGCTAGACACCGGCTAGACACCGGCTAGACACCGGCTAGACACTGACTAGACACCGGCTAGACACTGACTAGACACAGGCTAGACAGAGGCTAGACACTGGCTAGGCACAGGCTAGACACAGGCTATGCACAGGCTAGACAAAGGCTAGACACTGGCTAGGCACAAGCTAGGCACTGGCTAGACATTGCCTTGGCACACGCTATGCACATGCCTGTTTCAGGCAAGGCACAGGCTAGACACAGGCTGGGCACAGGCTAGGCACAGGCTAGGCACAGGCTAGGCACTGGCTAGACAAAGGCTAGACACTGGCTAGGCACAGGCTAGGCACTGGCTAGACACTTCCTAGGCACACGCTATGCACATGCCAGTCTCAGGCACGGCACAGGCTAGACACAGGCTAGACACTGGCTAGGCACAGGCTATGCACATGCCAGTCACAGGCAAGGCACAGGCTAGACACAGGCTAGACACAGGATAGGCACAGGCTAGACACAGGCTAGACACAGGCAAGGCACAGGCTAGGCACTGGCTAGACACTGGCTAGGCACAGGCTAGACACAGGCTAGGCACAGGCTAGGGACAGTCTAGGCACAGGCTAGGCACAGGCTAGGCACTGGCTAGACACTGGCTAGGCACACGCTATGCACATGCCAGTCTCAGGCAAGGCACAGGCTAGACACAGGCTAGACACTGGCTAGGCACAGGCTATGCACATGCCAGTCACATGCCAGACACAGGCAAGGCACAGGCTAGACACAGGCTAGACACTGGCTAGGCACAGGCTAGACACAGGCTAGACACAGGGTAGACACAGGCTAGACACAGGCTAGACACAGGCTAGACACAGGCTAGACACAGGCTAGACACAGGCTAGACACAAGCTAGACACAGGCTAGACACAGGCTAGACACAAGCTAGACACAGGCTAGACACAGGCTAGAAACAGGCTAGACACAGGCTAGACACAGGCTAGACACAGGCTAGACACAGGCTAGACAAAGGCTAGACACAGGCTAGACACCGGCTAGACACAGACTAGACACAGGCTAGACAGAGGCTATACACTGGCTAGGCACAGGCTAGACACAGGCTATGCACAGGCTAGACAAAGGCTAGACACTGGCTGGGCACAGGCTAGGCACTGGCTAGACACTGGCTAGGCACACGCTATGCACATGCCAGTCTCAGGCAAGGCACAGGCTAGACACAGGCTAGACACTGGCTAGGCACAGGCTATGCACATGCCAGTCACAGGCAAGGCACAGGCTAGGTATAGGCTAGGCACAGGCTAGCCACAGGCTAGGCACAGGCTAGTCACAAGCTAGGCACAGGCTAGGCACAGGCCAGTCACAGGCCAGTCACAGGCTAGGCACAGGCTAGACACCGGCTGGATACCGGCTAGACACAGACTAGACACAGGCTAGACAGAGGCTATACACTGGCTAGGCACAGGCTAGACACAGGCTATGCACAGGCTAGACAAAGGCTAGACAATGGCTAGGCACAGGCTATGCACATGCCAGTCACAGGCAAGGCACAGGCTAGACACAGGCTAGACACAGGGTAGGCACAGGCTAGACACAGGCTAGATACAGGCTATACACTGGCTAGGCACTGGCTAGACACAGGCTATGCACAGGCTAGACAAAGGCTAGACACTGGCTAGGCACAGGCTAGGCACAGGCTAGGCACTGGCTAGACACTGGCTAGGCACACGCTATGCACATGCCTGTCTCAGGCAAGGCACAGGCTAGACACAGGCTAGACACTGGCTAGACACAGGCTATGCACATGCCAGTCACAGGCAAGGCACAGGCTAGACACAGGCTAGACACAGGCTAGGCACAGGCTAGGCACTGGCTAGACACTGGCCAGTCACAGGCTAGGCACAGGCTAGGCACAGGCTAGACACCGGCTGGACACCGGCTAGACACAGACTAGACACAGGCTAGACAGAGGCTATACACTGGCTAGGCACAGGCTAGACACAGGCTATGCACAGGCTAGACAAAGGCTAGACACTGGCTAGGCACAGGCTAGGCACTGGCTAGACACTGGCTAGGCACTGGCTAGACACTGGCTAGGCACACGCTATGCACATGCCTGTCTCAGGCAAGGCACAGGCTAGGCACAGGCTATGCACATGCCAGTCACAGGCAAGGCACAGGCTAGACACAGGCTAGACACAGGCTAGACACAGGCTAGGCACAGGCTAGGCACTGGCTAGACACTGGCTAGGCACACGCTATGCACATGCCAGTCTCAGGCAAGGCACAGGCTAGACACAGGCTAGACACTGGCTAGGCACAGGCTATGCACATGCCAGTCAAAGGCAAGGCACAGGCTAGACACAGGCTAGACACAGGCTAGGCACAGGCTAGGCACAGGCTAGGCACAGGCTAGGCACTGGCTAGACACTGGCTAGGCACACGCTATGCACATGCCAGTCTCTGGCAAGGCACAGGCTAGACACAGGCTAGACACTGGCTAGGCACACGCTATGCACATGCCAGTCTCAGGCAAGGCACAGGCTAGACACAGGCTAGACACTGGCTAGGCACACGCTATGCACATGCCAGTCACACGCCAGACACAGGCAAGGCACAGGCTAGACACAGGCTAGACACTGGCTAGACACAGGCTAGGCACAGGCCAGTCATAGGCTAGGCACAGGCTAGGCACAGGCTAGACACCGGCTAGACACCGGCTAGACACCGGCTAGACACCGGCTAGACACCGGCTAGACACCGGCTAGACACCGGCTAGACACTGACTAGACACAGGCTAGACACTCGCTAGGCACAGGCTAGGCACTGGCTAGACATTGCCTTGGCACACGCTATGCACATGCCTGTCTCAGGCAAAGCACAGGCTAGACACTGACTAGACACAGGCTAGACAGAGGCTATACACTGGCTAGGCACAGGCTAGACACTGGCTAGGCACAGGCTAGACACAGGCTAAACACAGGGTAGACACAGGCTAGACACAGGCTAGACACAGGCTAGACACAGGCTAGACACAAGCTAGACAAAGGCTAGACACAGGCTAGAAACAGGCTAGACACAGGCTAGACACAGGCTAGACACAGGCTAGACACAGGCTAGACACAGGCTAGACACAGGCTAGACACAGGCAGACACAGGCTAGACACAGGCTAGACACAGGCTAGACACAGGCTAGACACAGGCTAGACACAAGCTAGACAAAGGCTAGACACAGGCTAGACACAAGCTAGACACAGGCTAGACACAGGCTAGAAACAGGCTAGACACAGGCTAGACACAGGCTAGACACAGGCTAGACACAGGCTAGACACAGGCTAGACACAGGCTAGAAAAGGCTAGACACAGGCTAGACACAAGCTAGACACAGGCTAGACACAGGCTAGGCATAGGCTAGGTACAGGCTAGCCACAGGCTAGGCACAGGCTAGGCACACGCTAGGCACTGGCTAGGCACAAGCTAGTCACAGGCTAGTCACAGGCCAGTCACAGGCTAGGCACAGGCTAGGCACAGGCTAGACACCAGATAGACAACGGCTAGACACAGACTAGACACAGGCTAGACAGAGGTTATACACTGGCTAGGCACAGGCTAGACACAGGCTATGCACAGGCTAGACAAAGGCTAGACACTGGCTGGGCACAGGCTAGGCACTGGCTAGACACTGGCTCGGCACACGCTATGCACATGCCTGTCTCAGGCAAGGCACAGGCTAGACACAGGCTAGACACTGGCTAGGCACAGGCTATGCACATGCCAGTCACAGGCAAGGCACAGGCAAGGCACAGGCAAGGCACAGGCTAGATACAGGCTAGACACAGGCTAAACACAGGCTAGGCACAGGCTAGGCACAGGCTAGGCACAGGCTAGGCACAGACTAGGC
Organism: Zaprionus gabonicus; assembly: GCA_018903695.1. NCBI lineage: Eukaryota > Metazoa > Arthropoda > Insecta > Diptera > Drosophilidae > Zaprionus > Zaprionus gabonicus. The sequence continues at coordinate 12,283 of JAEIFO010000565.1, forward strand.
ACTGGCTAGACACTGGCTAGGCACACGCTATGCACATGCCAGTCTCAGGCAAGGCACAGGCTAGACACAGGCCAGGCACTGGCTAGGCAAAGGCTATGCACATGCCAGACACAGGCAAGGCACAGGCTAGACACAGGCTAGACACAGGCTAGGCACAGGCTAGACACAGGCTAGACACAGGCTAGACACAGGCTAGGTATAGGCTAGGCACAGGCTAGGCAGAGGCTAGGCACAAGCTAGGCACAGGCTAGGCACAGGCCAGTCACAGGCCAGTCACAGGCTAGGCACAGGCTAGGCACAGGCTAGACACCGGCTGGACACCGGCTAGACACAGACTAGACACAGGCTAGACAGAGGCTATACACTGGCTAGGCACAGGCTAGACACAGGCTATGCACAGGCTAGACAAAGGCTAGACACTGGCTAGGCACAGGCTAGGCACTGGCTAGACACTGGCTAGGCACTGGCTAGACACTGGCTAGGCACTGGCTAGACACTGGCTAGGCACACGCTATGCACATGCCTGTCTCAGGCAAGGCACAGGCTAGGCACAGGCTATGCACATGCCAGTCACTGGCAAGGCACAGGCTAGACACAGGCTAGACACAGGCTAGGCACAGGCTAGGCACTGGCTAGACACTGGCTAGGCACATGCTATGCACATGCCTGTCTCAGGCAAGGCACAGGCTAGACACAGGCTAGACACTGGCTAGGCACAGGCTAGACACAGGCTAGACACAGGCTAGGCACAGGCTAGACACAGGCTAGACACAGGCTAGACACAGGCTAGACACAGGCTGGACACAGGCTAGACACAGGCTAGACACAGGCTAGACACAGGCTGGACACAAGCTGGACACAGGCTAGACACAGGCTAGACACAGGCTAGACACAGGCTAGGCACAGGCTAGCCACAGGCTAGGCATAGGCTAGGCACAGGCTAGGCACTGGCTAGGCACAGGCTAGGTACTGGCTAGGCACAAGCTAGTCACAGGCTAGGCACAGGCCAGTCATAGGCTAGGCACAGGCTAGGCACAGGCTAGACACCGGCTAGACACCGGCTAGACACCGGCTAGACACCGGCTAGACACCGGCTAGACACCGGCTAGACACCGGCTAGACACCGGCTAGACACCGGCTAGACACCGGCTAGACACTGACTAGACACAGGCTAGACACTGGCTAGGCACAGGCTAGGCACTGGCTAGACATTGCCTTGGCACACGCTATGCACATGCCTGTCTCAGGCAAGGCACAGGCTAGACACTGACTAGACACAGGCTAGACAGAGGCTATACACTGGCTAGGCACAGGCTAGACACAGGCTATGCACAGGCAAGACAAAGGCTAGACACTGGCTAGGCACAGGCTAGGCACTGGCTAGACATTGCCTTGGCACACGCTATGCACATGCCTGTCTCAGGCAAGGCACAGGCTAGACACAGGCTAGACACCGGCTAGACACCGGCTAGACACCGGCTAGACACCGGCTAGACACCGGCTAGACACCGGCTAGACACTGACTAGACACAGGCTAGACAGAGGCTATACACTGGCTAGGCACAGGCTAGACACAGGCTATGCACAGGCTAGACAAAGGCTAGACACTGGCTAGGCACAGGCTAGGCACTGGCTAGACATTGCCTTGGCACACGCTATGCACATGCCTGTCTCAGGCAAGGCACAGGCTAGACACAGGCTCGGCACAGGCTAGGCACAGGCTAGGCACTGGCTAGACAAAGGCTAAACACTGGCTACGCACAGGCTAGACACTGGCTAGACACTTCCTAGGCACACGCTATGCACATGCCAGTCTCAGGCAAGGCACAGGCTAGACACAGGCTAGACACTGGCTAGGCACAGGCTATGCACATGCCAGTCACAGGCAAGGCACAGGCTAGACACAGGCTAGACACAGGATAGGCACAGGCTAGACACAGCCTAGACACAGGCTAGGCACAGGCTAGGCACTGGCTAGACACAGGCTAGGCACACGCTATGCACATGCCTGTCTCAGGCAAGGCACAGGCTAGAAACAGGCTAGACACTGGCTAGGCACACGCTATGCACATGCCAGTCACAGGCAAGGCACAGGCTAGACACAGGCTAGACACAGGCTAGGCACAGGCTAGGCACAGGCTAGGCACTGGCTAGACACTGGCTAGGCACACGCTATGCACATGCCTGTCTCAGGCAAGGCACAGGCTAGACACAGGCTAGACACTGGCTAGGCACAGGCTATGCACATGCCAGTCACAGGCAAGGCACAGGCTAGACACAGGCTAGACACAGGCTAGGCACAGGCTAGGCACAGGCTAGGCACAGGCTAGGCACAGGCTAGGCACAGGCTAGGCACAGGCTAGGCACTGGCTAGACACTGGCTAGGCACACGCTATGCACATGCCAGTCTCTGGCAAGGCACAGGCTAGACACTTGCTAGGCACACGCTATGCACATGCCAGTCTCAGGCAAGGCACAGGCTAGACACTGGCGAGGCACAGGCTATGCACATGCCAGTCACATGCCAGACACAGGCAAGGCACAGGGTAGACACAGGCTAAACACTGGCTAGGCGCAGGCTAGACACAGGCTAGATACAGGGTAGACACAGGCTAGACACAGGCTAGACACAGGCTAGACACAGGCTAGACACAGGCTAGACAAAAGCTAGACACAGGCTAGACACAGGCTAGACACAAGCTAGACACAGGCTAGACACAGGCTAGAAACAGGCTAGACACAGGCTAGACACAGGCTAGACACAGGCTAGACACAGGCTAGACAAAGGCTAGACACAGGCTAGACACAAGCTAGACACAGGCGAGACACAGGCTAGGCATAGGCTAGGTACAGGCTAGCCACAGGCTAGGCACAGGCTAGGCACAAGCTAGGCACTGGCTAGGCACAAGCTAGTCACAGGCTAGTCACAGGCCAGTCACAGGCTAGGCACAGGCTAGGCACAGGCTAGACACCAGATAGACACCGGCTAGACACAGACTAGACACAGGCTAGACAGAGGCTATACACTGGCTAGGCACAGGCTAGACACAGGCTGAGCACAGGCTAGACAAAGGCTAGACACTGGCTGGGCACAGGCTAGGCACTGGCTAGACAGTGGCTCGGCACACGCTATGCACATGCCTGTCTCAGGCAAGGCACAGGCTAGACACAGGCTAGACACTGGCTAGGCACAGGCTATGCACATGCCAGTCACAGGCAAGGCACAGAAGGCAAGGCACAGGCTAGATACAGGCTAGACACAGGCTAAACACAGGCTAGGCACAGGCTAGGCACAGACTAGGCACTGGCTAGACACTGGCTAGGCACACGCTATGCACATGCCAGTCTCAGGCAAGGCACAGGCTAGACACAGGCCAGGCACTGGCTAGGCACAGGCTATGCACATGCCAGTCACAGGCAAGGCACAGGCTAGACACAGGCTAGACACAGGCTAGACACAGTCTAGACAAAGGCTAGACACTGGCTAGGCACAGGCTAGGCACTGGCTAGACACTGGCTAGGCACACGCTATGCACATGCCAGTCTCAAGCAAGGCACAGGCTAGACACAGGCTAGACACAGGCTAGACACTGGCTAGGCACATGCTATGCACATGCCAGTCACAGGCAAGGCACAGGCTAGACACAGGCTAGACACAGGCTAGGCACAGGCTAGACACAGGCTAGACACAGGCTAGACACAGGCTAGACACAGGCTAGGTATAGGCTAGGCACAGGCTAGCCACAGGCTAGGCACAGGCTAGGCACAGGCTAGGCACAAGCTAGGCACAGGCTAGGCACAGGCCAGTCACAGGCCAGTCACAGGCTAGGCACAGGCTAGACACCGGCTAGGCACAGGCTAGACACCGGCTGGACACCGGCTAGACACAGACTAGACACAGGCTAGACAGAGGCTATACACTGGCTAGGCACAGGCTAGACACAGGCTAGGCACAGGCTAGACACAGGCTATGCACAGGCTAGACAAAGGCTAGACACTGGCTAGGCACAGGCTAGGCACTGGCTAGACACTGGCTAGGCACTGGCTAGACACTGGCTAGGCACTGGCTAGACACTGGCTAGGCACACGCTATGCACATGCCTGTCTCAGGCAAGGCACAGGCTAGGCACAGGCTATGCACATGCCAGTCACAGGCAAGGCACAGGCTAGACACAGGCTAGACACAGGCTAGGCACAGGCTAGGCACTGGCTAGACACTGGCTAGGCACACGCTATGCACATGCCTGTCTCAGGCAAGGCACAGGCTAGACACAGGCTAGACACTGGCTAGGCACAGGCTAGAGCACAGGCTAGACACAGGCTAGGCACAGGCTAGAAACAAGCTAGACACAGGCTAGACACAGGCTAGACACAGGCTGGACACAGGCTAGACACAGGCTAGACACAGGCTAGACACAGGCTGGACACAAGCTGAGACACAGGCTAGACACAGGCTAGACACAGGCTAGACACAGGCTAGGCACAGGCTAGCCACAGGCTAGGCATAGGCTAGGCACAGGCTAGGCACTGGCTAGGCACAGGCTAGGTACTGGCTAGGCACAAGCTAGTCACAGGCTAGGCACAGGCCATTCATAGGCTAGGCACAGGCTAGGCACAGGCTAGACACCGGCTAGACACCGGCTAGACACCGGCTAGACACCGGCTAGACACCGGCTAGACACCGGCTAGACACCGGCTAGACACCGGCTAGACACTGACTAGACACAGGCTAGACACTGGCTAGGCACAGGCTAGGCACTGGCTAGACATTGCCTTGGCACACGCTATGCACATGCCTGTCTCAGGCAAGGCACAGGCTAGACACTGACTAGACACAGGCTAGACAGAGGCTATACACTGGCTAGGCACAGGCTAGACACAGGCTATGCACAGGCAAGACAAAGGCTAGACACTGGCTAGGCACAGGCTAGGCACTGGCTAGACATTGCCTTGGCACACGCTATGCACATGCCTGTCTCAGGCAAGGCACAGGCTAGACACAGGCTAGACACCGGCTAGACACCGGCTAGACACCGGCTAGACACCGGCTAGACACCGGCTAGACACCGGCTAGACACCGGCTAGACACCGGCTAGACACTGACTAGACACAGGCTAGACAGAGGCTATACACTGGCTAGGCACAGGCTAGACACAGGCTATGCACAGGCTAGACAAAGGCTAGACACTGGCTAGGCACAGGCTAGGCACTGGCTAGACATTGCCTTGGCACACGCTATGCACATGCCTGTCTCAGGCAAGGCACAGGCTAGACACAGGCTCGGCACAGGCTAGGCACAGGCTAGGCACAGGCTAGGCACTGGCTAGACAAAGGCTAGACACTGGCTACGCACAGGCTAGACACTGGCTAGACACTTCCTAGGCACAGGCTATGCACATGCCAGTCACAGGCAAGGCACAGGCTAGACACAGGCTAGACACAGGCTAGACACAGGCTAGGCACAGGCTAGACACAGCCTAGACACAGGCTAAGCACAGGCTAGGCACTGGCTAGACACAGGCTAGGCACACGCTATGCACATGCCTGTCTCAGGCAAGGCACAGGCTAGACACAGGCTAGACACTGGCTAGGCACACGCTATGCACATGCCAGTCACAGGCAAGGCACAGGCTAGACACAGGCTAGACACAGGCTAGGCACAGGCTAGGCACAGGCTAGGCACTGGCTAGACACTGGCTAGGCACACGCTATGCACATGCCTGTCTCAGGCAAGGCACAGGCTAGACACAGGCTAGACACTGGCTAGGCACAGGCTATGCACATGCCAGTCACAGGCAAGGCACAGGCTAGACACAGGCTAGACACAGGCTAGGCACAGGCTAGGCACAGGCTAGGCACAGGCTAGGCACAGGCTAGGCACAGGCTAGGCACAGGCTAGGCACTGGCTAGACACTGGCTAGGCACACGCGCTATGCACATGCCAGTCTCTGGCAAGGCACAGGCTAGACACTTGCTAGGCACACGCTATGCACATGCCAGTCTCAGGCAAGGCACAGGCTAGACACTGGCGAGGCACAGGCTATGCACATGCCAGTCACATGCCAGACACAGGCAAGGCACAGGGTAGACACAGGCTAGACACTGGCTAGGCGCAGGCTAGACACAGGCTAGACACAGGCTAGACACAGGCTAGACACAGGCTAGACACAGGCTAGACACAGGCTAGACACAGGCTAGACACAGGCTAGACACAGGCTAGACACAGGCTAGACACAGGCTAGACACACAGCTAGACACAGGCTAGACACAGGCTAGAAACAGGCTAGACACAGGCTAGACACAGGCTAGACACAGGCTAGACACAGGCTAGACAAAGGCTAGACACAGGCTAGACACAAGCTAGACACAGGCGAGACACAGGCTAGGCATAAGCTAGGTACAGGCTAGCCACAGGCTAGGCACAGGCTAGGCACAGGCTAGGCACAAGCTAAGCACTGCCTAGGCACAAGCTAGTCACAGGCTAGTCACAGGCCAGTCACAGGCTAGGCACAGGCTAGGCACAGGCTAGACACCAGATAGACACCGGCTAGACACAGACTAGACACAGGCTAGACAGAGGCTATACACTGGCTAGGCACAGGCTAGACACAGGCTGAGCACAGGCTAGACAAAGGCTAGACACTGGCTGGGCACAGGCTAGGCACTGGCTAGACACTGGCTCGGCACACGCTATGCACATGCCTGTCTCAGGCAAGGCACAGGCTAGACACAGGCTAGACACTGGCTAGGCACAGGCTATGCACATGCCAGTCACAGGCAAGGCACAGGCAAGGCACAGGCTAGATACAGGCTAGACACAGGCTAAACACAGGCTAGGCACAGGCTAGGCACAGACTAGGCACTGGCTAGACACTGGCTAGGCACACGCTATGCACATGCCAGTCTCAGGCAAGGCACAGGCTAGACACAGGCCAGGCACTGGCTAGGCACAGGCTATGCACATGCCAGTCACAGGCAAGGCACAGGCTAGACACAGGCTAGACACAGGCTAGACACAGTCTAGACAAAGGCTAGACACTGGCTAGGCACAGGCTAGGCACTGGCTAGACACTGGCTAGGCACACGCTATGCACATGCCAGTCTCAGGCAAGGCACAGGCTAGACACAGGCTAGACACAGGCTAGACACTGGCTAGGCACATGCTATGCACATGCCAGTCACAGGCAAGGCACAGGCTAGACACAGGCTAGACACAGGCTAGGCACAGGCTAGACACAGGCTAGACACAGGCTAGACACAGGCTAGACACAGGCTAGGTATAGGCTAGGCACAGGCTAGCCACAGGCTAGGCACAGGCTAGGCACAGGCTAGGCACAAGCTAGGCACAGGCTAGGCACAGGCCAGTCACAGGCCAGTCACAGGCTAGGCACAGGCTAGACACCGGCTGGACACCGGCTAGACACAGACTAGACACAGGCTAGACAGAGGCTATACACTGGCTAGGCACAGGCTAGACACAGGCTATGCACAGGCTAGACAAAGGCTAGACACTGGCTAGGCACAGGCTAGGCACTGGCTAGACATTGCCTTGGCACACGCTATGCACATGCCTGTCTCAGGCAAGGCACAGGCTAGACACAGGCTAGACACAGGCTAGACACCGGCTAGACACCGGCTAGACACCGGCTAGACACCGGCTAGACACCGGCTAGACACCGGCTAGACACCGGCTAGACACCGGCTAGACACCGGCTAGACACCGGCCAGACACTGACTAGACACAGGCTAGACACTGGCTAGGCACAGGCTAGGCACTGGCTAGACATTGCCTTGGCACACGCTATGCACATGCCTGTCTCAGGCAAGGCACAGGCTAGACACTGACTAGACACAGGCTAGACAGAGGCTATACACTGGCTAGGCACAGGCTAGACACAGGCTATGCACAGGCTAGACAAAGGCTAGACAGGCTAGACACTGGCTAGGCACAGGCTAGGCACTGGCTAGACATTGCCTTGGCACACGCTATGCACATGCCTGTCTCAGGCAAGGCACAGGCTAGACACAGGCTAGACACCGGCTAGACACCGGCTAGACACCGGCTAGACACCGGCTAGACACCGGCTAGACACCGGCTAGACACCGGCTAGACACCGGCTAGACACCGGCTAGACACCGGCTAGACACCGGCTAGACACCGGCTAGACACTGACTAGACACAGGCTAGACAGAGGCTAGACACTGGCTAGCCAGGTAGGCACAGGCTAGACACAGGCATGCACATGCACAGGCTAGACAAAGGCTAGACACTGGCTAGGCACAAGCTAGGCACTGGCTAGACATTGCCTTGGCACACGCTATGCACATGCCTGTCTCAGGCAAGGCACAGGCACAGGCTAGACACAGGCTGGGCACAGGCTAGGCACAGGCTAGGCACAGGCTAGGCACTGGCTAGACAAAGGCTAGACACTGGCTAGGCACAGGCTAGGCAGGCACTGGCTAGACACTTCCTAGGCTAGGCACAGGCTATGCACATGCCAGTCTCAGGCAAGGCACAGGCTAGACACAGGCTAGACACAGGCTAGGCACAGGCTAGGCACAGGCTAGGCACAGGCTAGGCACAGGCTAGGCACAGGCTAGGCACAGGCTAGGCATTGGCTAGACACTGGCTAGGCACACGCTATGCACATGCCAGTCTCTGGCAAGGCACAGGCTAGACACTGGCTAGGCACACGCTATGCACATGCCAGTCTCAGGCAAGGCACAGGCTAGACACTGGCTAGGCACAGGCTATGCACATGCCAGTCACATGCCAGACACAGGCAAGGCACAGGCTAGACACAGGCTAGACACTGGCTAGGCACAGGCTAGACACAGGCTAGACACAGGGTAGACACAGGCTAGACACAGGCTAGACACAGGCTAGACACAGGCTAGACACAGGCTAGACACAGGCTAGACACAGGCTAGACACAGGCTAGACACAGGCTAGACACAGGCTAGACACAGGCTAGACACAGGCTAGACACAGGCTAGAAACAGGCTAGACACAGGCTAGACACAGGCTAGACACAGGCTAGACACAGGCTAGACAAAGGCTAGACACAGGCTAGACACCGGCTAGACACAGACTAGACACAGGCTAGACAGAGGCTATACACTGGCTAGGCACAGGCTAGACACAGGCTATGCACAGGCTAGACAAAGGCTAGACACTGGCTAGGCACAGGCTAGGCACTGGCTAGACACTGGCTCGGCACACGCTATGCACATGCCTGTCTCAGGCAAGGCACAGGCTAGACACAGGCTAGACACTGGCTAGGCACAGGCTATGCACATGCCAGTCACAGGCAAGGCACAGGCAAGGCACAGGCTAGATACAGGCTAGACACAGGCTAAACACAGGCTAGGCACAGGCTAGGCACAGGCTAGGCACAGACTAGGCACTGGCTAGACACTGGCTAGGCACACGCTATGCACATGCCAGTCTCAGGCAAGGCACAGGCTAGACACAGGCCAGGCACTGGCTAGGCACAGGCTATGCACATGCCAGTCACAGGCAAGGCACAGGCTAGACACAGGCTAGACACAGGCTAGACAAGGCTAGACACAGGCTAGACAAAGGCTA
>JAEIFO010000566.1:0-37421 GCA_018903695.1 Zaprionus gabonicus
CAGTGCCCAACCAGTGTCTAGCCTGTGTCTAGCCTGTGCCTAGCAAGTTTCTAGCCTGTGTCTGGCCTGTGTCTAGCCTGTGTCTAGCCTGTGTCTAGCATATGCCTAGCCTCTGCCTAGCCTGTACGTAGCCAGTGCCTAGCCTCTGCCTAGCCTGTGCCCAGCCAGTGTCTAGCCTGTGTCTAGCTTGTGTCTAGCCTGTGTCTAGCTTGTGTCTAGCCTGTGTCTAGCCTGTGCCCAGCCAGTGTCTAGCCTGTGTCTAGCCTGTGCCTAGCCAGTTTTTAGCCTGTGTCTAGCCTTTGTCTAGCCTGTGTCTAGCCTGTGTCTAGTCTGTTTCAAGCCTGTGTCTATCCTGTGTCTAGCCTGTGTCTAGCTTGTGTCTTGCCTGTGTCTAGCTTGTGTCTAGCCTGTGTCTAGCCTGTGTCTAGCCTGTGTCTAGCCTGTGTCAAGCCTGTGTCTAGCCTGTGTCTAGCCTGTGCCCAGCCAGTGTCTAGCCTGTGTCTAGCCTGTGCCTAGCCAGTGTCTAGCCTGTGCCTAGCCAGTTTCTAGCCTGTGTCTAGCCTGTGCTTAGCCAGTGTCTAGTCTGTGCCAAGCCTGTGTCTAGCCTGTTTCAAGCCTGTGTCTAGCCTGTGTCTAGCCTGTGTCTAGCCTGTGTCTAGCCTGTGTCTAGCCTGTGTCTAGCCTGTGTCAAGCCTGTGTCTAGCCTGTGTCTAGCCTGTGTCTAGCCTGTGTCTAGCCTGTGTCGTGCCTGTGTCTAGCCTGTGTCTAGCCTGTGTCAGGCCTGTGCTTAGCCAGTGTCTAGTCTGTGCCAAGCCCGTGTCTAGCCTGTGTCTAGCCTGTGTCTAGCCTGTGTCTAGCCTGTGTCTAGCCTGTGTCTAGCCTGTGTCTAGCCTGTGCCTAGCAAGTTTCTAGCCTGTGTCTGGCCTGTGTCTAGCCTGTGTCTAGCCTGTGTCTAGCTTGTGTCTAGCATGTGCCTAGCCTCTGCCTAGCCTGTACTCAGCCAGTGCCTAGCCTCTGCCTAGCCTGTGCCCAGTCAGTGTCTAGCCTGTGTCTAGCCTGTGTCTAGCCTGTGTCTAGCCTGTGTCGTGCCTGTGTCTAGCCTGTGTCTAGCCTGTGTCAGGCCTGTGCTTAGCCAGTGTCTAGTCTGTGCCAAGCCCGTGTCTAGCCTGTGTCTAGCCTGTGTCTAGCCTGTGTCTAGCCTGTGTCTAGCCTGTGCCCAGCCAGTGTCTAGCCTGTGTCTAGCCTGTGCCTAGCCTGTGTTTAGCCTGTGCTTAGCCAGTGTCTAGTCTGTGCCAAGCCCGTGTCTAGCCTGTGTCTAGCCTGTGTCTAGCTTGTGTCTTGCCTGTGTCTAGCTTGTGTCTAGCCTGTGTCTAGCCTGTGTCTAGCCTGTGTCTAGCCTGTGTCTAGCCTGTGCCTAGCCAGTGCCTAGCCAGTGTCTAGCCTGTGCCCAGCCAGTGTCTAGCCTGTGTCTAGCCTGTGCCTAGCCACTTTTTAGCCTGTGTCTAGCCTTTGTCTAGCCTGTGTCTAGCCTGTGTCTAGTCTGTTTCAAGCCTGTGTCTATCCTGTGTCTAGCCTGTGTCTAGCTTGTGTCTTGCCTGTGTCTAGCTTGTGTCTAGCCTGTGTCTAGCCTGTGTCTAGCCTGTGTCTAGCCTGTGTCTAGCCTGTGTCTAGCCTGTGCCTAGCCAGTGCCTAGCCAGTGTCTAGCGTGTGCCCAGCCAGTGTCTAGCCTGTGTCTAGCCTGTGCCTAGCCAGTTTCTAGCCTGTGTCTAGCCTTTGTCTAGCCTGTGTCTAGCCTGTGTTTAGCCTGTGTCTAGCCTGTGTCTAGCCTGTGTCTAGCCTGTGTCTAGCCTGTGTCTAGCCTGTGTCTAGCCTGTGTCTAGCCTGTGTCTAGCCTGTGTCTAGCCTGTGTCTAGCCTGTGTCTAGTCTGTGTCTAGCCTTTGCCTGGACAGTGTCTAGCCTGTGCCCAGCCAGTGTCTAGCCTGTGTCTAGCCTGTGCCTAGCCAGTTTTTAGCCAGTGTCTAGCCTGTGTCTAGCCTGTGTCTAGCCTGTGTCTGGCCTGTGTCTAGCCAGTGTATAGCCTCTGTCTAGCCTGTGTCTAGCCTGTTTCTAGCCTGTGCTTAGCCAGTGTCTAATCCGTGCCAAGCCAGTGTCAAGCCTGTGTCTAGCCTGTATCTAGCCTGTTTGAAGCCTGTGTCTAGCCTGTGTCTAGCCTGTGTCTAGCTTGTGTCTAGCCTGTGTCTAGCCTGTGTCTAGCCTGTGTCTAGCCAGTTTCTAGCCTGTGTCTAGCCTGTGTCTAGCCTGTGTCTAGCCTGTGTCTAGCCTGTGTCTTGCCTGTGTCTAGCCTGTGTCTAGAATATGTCTAGCCTGTGTCTAGCCTGTGTCTAGCCTGTGTCTAGCCTGTGTCTAGCCTGTGTCTAGCCTGTGTCTAGCCTGTGTCTAGCCCTTATCTAGCCTGTTTCTAGCCTGTGTCTAGCCTGTGTCTAGCCTGTGTCTAGCTTGTGTCTAGCCTGTGTCTAGCCTGTGTCTAGCCTGTGTCTAGCCTGTGTCTAGCCTGTGTCTAGCCTGTGTCTAGAATGTGTCTAGCCTGTGTCTAGCCTGTGTCTAGCCTGTGTCTAGCCTGTGTCTAGCCTGTGTCTAGTGTCTAGCCTGTGTCTAGCCTGTGTCTAGCCTGTGTCTAGCCTGTGTCTAGCCTGTGTCTAGCCTGTGTCTAGCCTGTGTCTAGCCTGTGTCTAGCCTGTGTCTAGCCTGTGTCTAGCCTGTGTCTAGCCTGTGTCTAGCCTGTGTCTAGCCACTGTGTCTAGCCTGTGTCTAGCCTGTGTCTAGCCTGTGTCTAGCCTGTGTCTAGCCTGTGTCTAGCCTGTGTCTAGCCTGTGTCTAGCCTGTGTCTAGCCTGTGTCTAGCCTGTGTCTAGCCTGTGTCTAGCCTGTGCCTAGCCAGTGTCTAGCCTGTGTCTTGCCTGTGTCTAGCCTGTGTCTAGAATGTGTCTAGCCTGTGTCTAGCCTGTGTCTAGCCTGTGTCTAGCCTGTGTCTAGCCTGTGTCTAGCCTGTGTCTAGCCTGTGTCTAGTCTGTGTCTAGCCTGTGTCTAGCCTGTGTCTAGCCTGTGTCTAGCCTGTGCCTAGCCAGTGTCTAGCCTGTGCCCAGCCAGTGTCTATCCTGTGTCTAGCCTGTGCCCAGCCAGTGTCTAGCCTGTGTCTAGCCTGTGTCTAGCCTGTGTCTAGCCTGTGTCTAGCCTGTGTCTAGCCTGTGTCTAGCCTGTGTCTAGCCTGTGTCTAGCCTGTGTCTAGAATGTGTCTAGCCTGTGTCTAGCCTGTGTCTAGCCTGTGTCTAGCCTGTGTCTAGCCTGTGTCTAGCCTGTGTCTAGCCTGTGTCTAGCCTGTGTCTAGCCTGTGTCTAGCCTGTGTCTAGCCTGTGTCTAGCCTGTGTCTAGCCTGTGTTTAGCCTGTGTCTAGCCTGTGTCTAGCCTGTGTCTAGCCTGTGTCTAGCCTGTGTCTAGCCTGTGTCTAGCCTGTGTCTAGCCTGTGTCTAGCCTGTGTCTAGCCTGTGTCTAGCCTGTGTCTAGCCTGTGTCTACCCTGTGTCTAGCCTGTGTCTAGCCTGTGCCTAGCCAGTGTCTAGCCTGTGTCTTGCCTGTGTCTAGCCTGTGTCTAGAATGTGTCTAGCCTGTGTCTAGCCTGTGTCTAGCCTGTGTCTAGCCTGTGTCTAGCCTGTGTCTAGCCTGTGTCTAGCCTGTGTCTAGCCTGTATCTAGCCTGTGTCTAGCCTGTGTCTAGCCTGTGTCTAGCTTGTGTCTAGCCTGTATCTAGCCTGTGTCCAGCCTGTGTCTAGCCTTTGTCTAGCCTGTGTCTAGCCTGTGTCTAGCATGTGCCTAGCCTCTGCCTAGCCTGTACCTAGCCAGTGTCTAGCCTGTACCTAGCCAGTACCTAGCCTGTACCTAGCCAGTGTCTGACCTGTGCCTAGCCAGTGTCTAGCCTGTGCCCAGCCAGTGTCTAGCAAGTGCATAGCCAGTTTCTAGCCTGTGTCTAGCCTGTGCTTAGCCAGTGTTTAGTCTGTGCCAAGCCAGTGTCTAGCCTGTGTCTAGCCTGTGTCTTGCCTGTGTCTAGCCTGTTTCCTGCCTGTTTCTAGCCTGTGTCTAGCCTGTGTCTAGCCTTTGTCTAGCCTGTGTCTAGCCTGTGTCTAGCCTGTGTCTAGCCTGTGTCTAGCTTGTGTCTAGCATGTGTCTAGCCTGTGTCTAGCCAGTGTCTAGCCTGTGTCAAGCCTGTGTCTAGCCTGTGTCTAGCCTGTGTCTAGCCTGTGTCCAGCCTGTGTCTAGCCTGTGTCTAGCCTGTGTCTAGCCTGTGTCTAGCCTGTTTCCAGCCTGTTTCTAGCCTGTGTCTAGCCTGTGTCTAGCCTGTGACTAGCCTGTGTCTAGCCTGTGCCTTGCATGTGACTGGCATGTGCATAGCCTGTGCCTAGCCTGTGTCTAGCCTGTGTCTAGCCTGTGCCTTGCCTGTGACTGGCATGTGCATAGCCTGTGCCTAGCCTGTGTCTAGCCTGTGTCTAGCCTGTGCCTTGCCTGTGACTGGCATGTGCATAGCCTGTGCTTAGCCAGTGTCTAGCCTGTTTCTAGCCTGTGCCTTGCCTGAGACAGGCATGTGCATAGCGTGTGCCTAGCCGGTGTCTAGCCAGTGCCTAGCCTGTGCCTAGCCAATGTCTAGCCTTTGTCTAGCCTGTGCATAGCCTGTGTCTAGCCTGTGCCTAGCCAGTGTATAGCCTCTGTCTAGCCTGTGTCTAGTCTGTGTCTAGCCGGTGTCTAGCCGGTGTCTAGCCTATGCCTACCCTGTGCCTAGCCTGTGTCTAGTCTGTGTCTAGCCTGTGTCTAGCCGGTGTCTAGCCTATGCCTAGCCTGTGCCTAGCCTGTGTCTAGTCTGTGTCTAGCCTGTGTCTAGCCTGTGTCTAGCCTGTGCCTAGCCAGTTTCTAGCCTGTGTCTAGCCTGTGACTAGCCTGTGTCTAGCCTGTGTCTAGCATGTGCCTAGCCTCTGCCTAGCCTGTACCTAGCCAAAGCCTAGCCTCTGCCTAGCCTGTGCCAAGCCAGTGTCTAGCCTGTGCCTAGCCAGTTTCTAGCCTGTGTCTAGCCTGTACTTAGCTAGTGTCTAGTCTGTGCCAAGCCCGTGTCTAGCCTGTGTCTGGCCTGTGTCTAGCCTGTATCTAGCCTGTTTCAAGCCTGTGTCTAGCCTGTGTCTAGCCTGTGTCTAGCTTGTGTCTAGCCTGTGTCTAGCCTGTGTCGAGCCTGTGTCTAGCCAGTGTCTAGCCTGTGCCTTGCCTAAAACTGGCATGTGCATAGCGTATGCCTAGCCAGTATCTAGCCATTGCCTAGCCTGTGCCTAGCCAGTGTCTAGCCTTTGTCTAGCCTTTGTCTAGCATGTGCATAGCCAGAGTCTAGCCTGTGCCTAGCCAGTGTGTAGCCTTCGTCTAGCCTGTGTCTAGTCTGTGTCTAGCCTGTGTCTAGCCTTTGTCTAGCCTGTGTCTAGCCTCTGCCTAGCCTGTACCTAGCCAGTGCCTAGCCTCTACCTAGCCAGTACCTAGCCTGTACCTATCCAGTGCCTAGCCTGTTCATAGCCATTGTCTAGCCTGTTCATAGCCATTGTCTAGCCTTTGCCTAGCCAGTGTCTAGCCTGTGCCTAGCCAGTGTCTAGCCTGTGCCTAGCCAGTGTCTAGCCTGTGCCTAGCCAGTGTCTAGCCTGTGCCCAGCCTGTGACTAGCCTGTGTCTAGCCTGTGCCTAGCCAGTTTGTAGACTGTGCTTAGCCAGTGTCTAGTCTGTGCCAAGCCAGTTTCTAGCCTGTGTCTAGTCTGTTTTTAGCCTGTGTCTAGCCTGTGTCTAGCCTGTGTCTAGCCTGTCTTTAGCTTGTGTCTAGCCTGTGTCTAGCCTGTGTCTAGCCTGTGTCTGGGCTGTGTCTAACCTGTGTCTAGCCTGTGTCTAGCCTGTATCTAGCCTGTGTCTAGCCTGTGTCTAGCCTGTGTCAAGCCTGTTTCTAGCCTGTGTCTAGCCTGTGTCTAGCCTGTGTCTAGCCTGTGCCTAGCCTGTGTCTAGCCTGTGCCTAGCCTGTGCCTAGCCTGTGTCTAGCCTGTGCCTAGCCTGTGCCTAGCCTGTGTCTAGCCTGTGTCTAGCCTCTGTCTAGGCTGTGTCTAGCCTTTGTCTAGCCTGTATCTAGCCTGTGTCTAGCCTGTGTCTAGCCTGTGCCTAGCCAGTGTCTAGCCTGTGCCCAGCCAGTGTCTAGCCTGTGTCTAGCCTGTGCCTTGCCAGTTTCTGGCCTGTGTCTAGCCTGTGTCTAGCTTTTGTCTAGCCTGTGTCTAGCCTATGTCTAGCCTGTGTCTAGCCTATGTCTAGCCTGTGTCTAGCCTGTGTCTAGCCTGTGCCTAGCCAGTTTCTAGCCTGTGACTAGCCTGTGCCTAGCCAGTGTCTAGTCTGTGCCTAGCCTGTGCCTAGCCAGTGTCTAGCCTGTGCCTAGCCAGTGTCTAGCCTGTGCCCAGCCAGTGTCTAGCCTGTGTCTAGCCTGTGCCTAGCCAGTTTCTAGCCTGTTTCAAGCCTGTGTCTAGCCTGTGTCTAGCCTGTGTCTAGCTTGTGTCTAGCCTGTGTCTAGCCTGTGTCGAGCCTGTGTCTAGCCAGTGTCTAGCCTGTGCCTTGCCTAAAACTGGCATGTGCATAGCGTATGCCTAGCCAGTATCTAGCCATTGCCTAGCCTGTGCCTAGCCAGTGTCTAGCCTTTGTCTAGCCTTTGTCTAGCATGTGCATAGCCAGAGTCTAGCCTGTGCCTAGCCAGTGTGTAGCCTTCGTCTAGCCTGTGTCTAGTCTGTGTCTAGCCTGTGTCTAGCCTTTTTCTAGCCTGTGTCTAGCCTCTGCCTAGCCTGTACCTAGCCAGTGCCTAGCCTCTACCTAGCCAGTACCTAGCCTGTACCTATCCAGTGCCTAGCCTGTTCATAGCCATTGTCTAGCCTGTTCATAGCCATTGTCTAGCCTTTGCCTAGCCAGTGTCTAGCCTGTGCCTAGCCAGTGTCTAGCCTGTGCCTAGCCAGTGTCTAGCCTGTGCCTAGCCAGTGTCTAGCCTGTGCCCAGCCTGTGTCTAGCCTGTGTCTAGCCTGTGCCTAGCCAGTTTGTAGACTGTGCTTAGCCAGTGTCTAGTCTGTGCCAAGCCAGTTTCTAGCCTGTGTCTAGTCTGTTTTTAGCCTGTGTCTAGCCTGTGTCTAGCCTGTGTCTAGCCTGTCTTTAGCTTGTGTCTAGCCTGTGTCTAGCCTGTGTCTAGCCTGTGTCTGGGCTGTGTCTAACCTGTGTCTAGCCTGTGTCTAGCCTGTATCTAGCCTGTGTCTAGCCTGTGTCTAGCCTGTGTCAAGCCTGTTTCTAGCCTGTGTCTAGCCTGTGTCTAGCCTGTGTCTAGCCTGTGCCTAGCCTGTGTCTAGCCTGTGCCTAGCCTGTGCCTAGCCTGTGTCTAGCCTGTGCCTAGCCTGTGCCTAGCCTGTGTCTAGCCTGTGTCTAGCCTGTGTCTAGGCTGTGTCTAGCCTTTGTCTAGCCTGTATCTAGCCTGTGTCTAGCCTGTGTCTAGCCTGTGCCTAGCCAGTGTCTAGCCTGTGCCCAGCCAGTGTCTAGCCTGTGTCTAGCCTGTGCCTTGCCAGTTTCTGGCCTGTGTCTAGCCTGTGTCTAGCTTTTGTCTAGCCTGTGTCTAGCCTATGTCTAGCCTGTGTCTAGCCTATGTCTAGCCTGTGTCTAGCCTGTGTCTAGCCTGTGCCTAGCCAGTTTCTAGCCTGTGACTAGCCTGTGCCTAGCCAGTGTCTAGTCTGTGCCTAGCCTGTGCCTAGCCAGTGTCTAGCCTGTGCCTAGCCAGTGTCTAGCCTGTGCCCAGCCAGTGTCTAGCCTGTGTCTAGCCTGTGCCTAGCCAGTTTCTAGCCTGTGTCTAGCCTGTGCTTAGCCAGTGTCAAGTCCATGCCAAGCCAGTGTCTAGCCTGTGTCTAGCCTGTGTCTAGCCTGTGTCTAGCCTGTGTCTAGCCTGTATCTAGCCTGTTTCTAGCCTGTGTCTAGCCTGTGTCTAGCTTGTGTCTAGCCTGTGTCTAGCCTGTGTCGTTCCTGTGTCTAGCCTGTGTCTAGCCTTTGTCTAGCCTGTGTCTAGCCTGTGTCTAGCCTGTGTCTAGCCTGTGTCTAGCCTGTGTCTAGCCTGTGTCTACCCTGTTTCTAGCATGTGCCTAGCCTCTTCCTAGCCTGTACCTAGCCAGTGCCTAGCCTGTACCTAGCCAGTACCTAGCCTGTACCTAGCCAGTACCTAGCCTGTACATAGCCATTGTCTAGCCAGTACATAGCCATTGTCTAGCCTGTACATAGCCATTATCTAGCATGTACATAGCCTTTGTCTAGCCTGTGCCTAGCCAGTGTCTAGCCTGTGCCTAGCCAGTGTCTAGCCTGTTTCTAGCCTGTGCCTTGCCTGAGACAGGCATGTGCATAGCGTGTGCCTAACCAGTGTCTAGCCAGTGCCTAGCCTGTGCCTTGCCTGAGACTGGCATGTGCATAGCGTGTGCCTAGCCAGTGTCTAGGCTGTGTCTAGTCTGTGCCTTGCCTGTGACTGGCATGTGCATACCCTATGCCTAGCCAGTGTCTAGCCTGTGTCTAGCTTGTGCCTTGCCTGAGACTGGCATGTGCATAGCCTGTGCCTAGCCAGTGTCTAGCATGTGTCTAGCCTGTGCCTTGCCTGAGACTGGCATGTGCATAGCGTGTGCCTAGCCAGTGTCTAGGCTGTGTCTAGCCTGTGCCTTGCCTGAGACTGGCATGTGCATAGCGTGTGCCTAACCAGTGTCTAGCCAGTACCTAGCCTGTGCCTAGCCTGTGCCTTGCCTGTGCCTAGCCTGTGCCTTGCCTGTGCTTAGCCAGTGTCTAGCCTGTTTCTAGCCTGTGCCTTGCCTGAGACAGGCATGTGCATAGCGTGTGCCTAACCAGTGTCTAGCCAGTGCCTAGCCTGTGCCTAGCCTGTGCCTTGCCTGTGTCTAGCCTGTGCCTTGCATGTGACTGGCATGTGCATAGCCTGTGCCTAGCCTGTGTCTAGCCTGTGTCTAGCCTGTGCCTTGCCTGTGACTGGCATGTGCATAGCCTGTGCTTAGCCAGTGTCTAGCCTGTTTCTAGCCTGTGCCTTGCCTGAGACAGGCATGTGCATAGCGTGTGCCTAGCCAGTGTCTAGCCAGTGCCTAGCCTGTGCCTAGCCAGTGTCTAGCCTGTGTCTAGCATGTGCCTAGCCTCTGCCTAGCCTGTACGTAGCCAGTGCCTAGCCTCTGCCTAGCCTGTGCCCAGCCAGTGTCCAGCCTGTGTCTAGCTTGTGTCTAGCCTGTGTCTAGCTTGTGTCTAGCCTGTGTCTAGCCTGTGTCTAGCCTGTGTCTAGCCTGTGTCTAGCCTGTGTCTAGCCTGTGTCTAGCCAGTGTCTAGCCTGTGTCTAGCCTGTGTCTAGCCTGTGCCTAGCCAGTGTCTAGCCTGTGTCTAGCCTGTGCCTAGCCAGTTTCTAGCCTGTGTCTAGCCTGTGCTTAGCCAGTGTCTAGTCTGTGCCAAGCCTGTGTCTAGCCTGTTTCAAGCCTGTGTCTAGCCTGTGTCTAGCCTGTGTCTAGCCTGTGTCTAGCCTGTGTCTAGCCTGTGTCTAGCCTGTGACTAGCCTGTGTCTAGCCTGTGTCTAGCCTGTGTCTAGCCTGTGTCGTGCCTGTGTCTAGCCTGTGTCTAGCCTGTGTCAGGCCTGTGTCTAGCTTGTGTCTTGCCTGTGTCTAGCTTGTGTCTAGCCTGTGTCTAGCCTGTGTCTAGCCTGTGTCTAGCCTGTGTCTAGCCTGTGTCTAGCCTGTGCCTAGCCAGTGCCTAGCCAGTGTCTAGCCTGTGCCCAGCCAGTGTCTAGCCTGTGTCTAGCCTGTGCCTAGCCAGTTTTTAGCCTGTGTCTAGCCTTTGTCTAGCCTGTGTCTAGCCTGTGTCTAGTCTGTTTCAAGCCTGTGTCTATCCTGTGTCTAGCCTGTGTCTAGCTTGTGTCTTGCCTGTGTCTAGCTTGTGTCTAGCCTGTGTCTAGCCTGTGTCTAGCCTGTGTCTAGCCTGTGTCTAGCCTGTGTCTAGCCTGTGCCTAGCCAGTGCCTAGCCAGTGTCTAGCGTGTGCCCAGCCAGTGTCTAGCCTGTGTCTAGCCTGTGCCTAGCCAGTTTCTAGCCTGTGTCAAGCCCTTGTCTAGCCTGTGTCTAGCCTGTGTTTAGCCTGTGTCTAGCCTGTGTCTAGCCTGTGTCTAGCCTGTGTCTAGCCTGTGTTTAGCCTGTGTCTAGCCTGTGTCTAGCCTGTGTCTAGTCTGTGTCTAGCCTTTGCCTAGACAGTGTCTAGCCTGTGCCCAGCCAGTGTCTAGCCTGTGCTCAGCCAGTTTTTAGCCAGTGTCTAGCCTGTGTCTAGCCTGTGTCTAGCCTGTGTCTGGCCTGTGTCTAGCCAATGTATAGCCTCTGTCTAGCCTGTGTCTAGCCTGTTTCTAGCCTGTGCTTAGCCAGTGTCTAATCCGTGCCAAGCCAGTGTCAAGCCTGTGTCTAGCCTGTATCTAGCCTGTTTCTAGCCTGTGTCTAGCCTGTGTCTAGCCTGTGTCTAGCTTGTGTCTAGCCTGTGTCTAGCCTGTGTCTAGCCTGTGTCTAGCCTGTGTCTAGCCTGTGTCTAGCCTGTGTCTAGCCTGTGTCTAGCCTGTGTCTAGCCTGTGTCTTGCCTGTGTCTAGCCTGTGTCTAGAATATGTCTAGCCTGTGTCTAGCCTTTGTCTAGCCTGTTTCTAGCCTGTGTCTAGCCTGTGTCTAGCCTGTGTCTAGCCTGTGTCTAGCCTGTGTCTACCCTGTGTCTAGCCTGTGTCTAGCCTGTGTCTAGCCTGTGTCTAGCCTGTGTGTAGCCTGTTTCTAGCCTGTGTCTAGCCTGTGTCTAGCCTGTGTCTAGCCTGTGTCTAGCCTGTGTCTAGCCTGTGTCTAGCCTGTATCTAGCCTGTTTCTAGCCTGTGCCTAGCCAGTTTCTAGCCTGTGTCTAGCATTTGTCTAGCCTGTGTCTAGCCTGTGTCTAGAATGTGTCTAGCCTGTGTCTAGCCTGTGTCTAGCCTGTGTCTAGCCTGTGTCTAGCCTGTGTCTAGCCTGTGTCTAGCCTGTGTCTAGCCTGTGTCTAGCCTGTGTCTAGCCTGTGTCTAGCCTGTGTCTAGCCTGTGTCTAGCCTGTGTCTAGCCTGTGTCTAGCCTGTGTCTAGCCTGTGTCTAGCCTGTGTCTAGCCTGTGTCTAGCCTGTGTCTAGCCAGTGCCTAGCCAGTGTCTAGCCTGTGTCTTGCCTGTGTCTAGCCTGTGTCTAGAATGTGTCTAGCCTGTGTCTAGCCTGTGTCTAGCCTGTGTCTAGCCTGTGTCTAGCCTGTGTCTAGCCTGTGTCTAGCCTGTGTCTAGCCTGTGTCTAGCCTGTGTCTAGCCTGTGTCTAGCCTGTGTCTAGCCTGTGCCTAGCCAGTGTCTAGCCTGTGCCCAGCCAGTGTCTAGCTTGTGTCTAGCCTGTGCCCAGCCAGTGTCTAGCCTGTGTCTAGCCTGTGTCTAGCCTGTGTCTAGCCTGTGTCTAGCCTGTGTCTAGCCTGTGTCTAGCCTGTGTCTAGCCTGTGCCTAGCCTGTGTCTTGCCTGTGACTGGCATGTGCATAGCCTGTGCCTAGCCAGTGTCTAGCCTGTGTCTAGCCTGTGCCTTGCCTAAAACTGGCATGTGCATAGCGTATGCCTAGCCAGTATCTAGCCAGTGCCTAGCCTGTGCCTAGCCAGTGTCTAGCGTTTGTCTAGCCTGTGCATAGCCAGAGTCTAGCCTGTGCCTAGCCAGTGTGTAGCCTCTGTCTAGCCTGTGTCTAGCCTGTGTCTAGTCTGTGTCTAGCCTGTGTCTAGCCTTTGTCTAGCCTGTGTCTAGCCTGTGTCAAGTATGTGCCTAGCCTGTACCTAGTCATTGTCTAGCCTGTTCATAGCCATTGTCTATCCTTTGCCTAGCCAGTGTCTAGCCTGTGCCTAGCCAGTGTCTACCCTGTGCCAAGCCTGTGACTAGCCTGTGTCTAGCATGCGCCTAGCCAGTTTGTAGACTGTGCTTAGCCAGTGTCTAGTCTGTGCCAATCCAGTTTCTAGCCTGTGTTAGCCTGTGTCTAGAATGTGTCTAGCCTGTGTCTTGCCTGTGTCTAGCCTGTGTCTGGCCTGTGTCTAGCCAGTGTATAGCCTCTGTCTAGCCTGTGCCTAGCCAGTTTCTAGCCTGTGTCTAGCCTGTGCTTAGCCAGTGTCTAATCCGTGCCAAGCCTGTGTCTAGAATGTGTCTAGCCTGTGTCTAGCCTGTGTCTAGCCTGTGTCTAGCCTGTGTCTAGCCTGTGTCTTGCTTGTGTCTAGCCTGTGTCTAGAATGTGTCTAGCCTGTGTCTAGCCTGTGTCTAGCCTGTGTCTAGCCTGTGTCTAGCCTGTGTCTAGCCTGTGCCTAGCCTGTGTCTAGCCTGTGCCCAGCCAGTGTCTAGCCTGTGTCTAGCCTGTGTCTAGCCTGTGTCTAGCCTGTGTCTAGCCTGTGTCTAGCCTGTGCCTAGCCTGTGTCTAGCCTGTGACTGGCATGTGCATAGCCTGTGCCTAGCCAGTGTCTAGCCTGTGTCTAGCCTGTGCCTTGCCTAAAACTGGCATGTGCATAGCGTATGCCTAGCCAGTATCTAGCCAGTGCCTAGCCTGTGCCTAGCCAGTGTCTAGCGTTTGTCTAGCCTGTGCATAGCCAGAGTCTAGCCTGTGCCTAGCCAGTGTGTAGCCTCTGTCTAGCCTGTGTCTAGTCTGTGTCTAGCCTGTGTCTAGTCTGTGTCTAGCCTGTGTCTAGCCTTTGTCTAGCCTGTGTCTAGCCTGTGTCAAGTATGTGCCTAGCCTGTACCTAGCCATTGTCTAGCCTGTTCATAGCCATTGTCTAGCCTTTGCCTAGCCAGTGTCTAGCCTGTGCCTAGCCAGTGTCTAGCCTGTGCCCAGCCTGTGTCTAGCCTGTGTCTAGCCTGTGTCTAGCCTGTGTCTAGCCTGTGCTTAGCCAGTGTCCAGTCTGTGGCAAGCCCGTGTCTGGCCTGTGTCTAGCCTGTGTCTAGAACGTGTCTAGCCTGTGTCTAGCCTGTGTCTAGCCTGTGTCTGGCCTGTGTCTAGCCAGTGTATAGCCTCTGTCTAGCCTGTGCCTAGCCAGTTTCTAGCCTGTGTCTAGCCTGTGCTTAGCCAGTGTCTAATCCGTGCCAAGCCAGTGTCTAGCCTGTGTCTAGCCTGTATCTAGCCTGTGTCTAGCCTGTATCTAGCCTGTGCTTAGCCAGTGTCTAGTCTGTGCCAAGCCCGTGTCTAGCCTGTGTCTAGCCTGTATCTAGAATGTGTCTAGCCTGTGTCTAGCCTGTGTCTAGCCTGTGTCTAGCCTGTGCCTAGCAAGTTGCTAGCCTGTGTCTGGCCTGTGTCTAGCCTGTGTCTAGCCTGTGTCTAGCCTGTGTCTAGCATGTGCCTAGCCTCTGCCTAGCCTGTACGTAGCCAGTGCCTAGCCTCTGCCTAGCCTCTGCCTAGCCTGTGCCCAGGCAGTGTCTAGCCTGTGTCTAGCCTGTGCCTAGCCAGTTTCTAGCCTGTGACTAGCCTGTGCTTAGCCAGTGTCTAGTCTGTGCCAAGCCCGTGTCTAGCCTGTGTCTAGCCTGTGTCTAGCCTGTGTGTAGCCTGTGTCTAGCCTGTTTCAAGCCTGTGTCTAGCCTGTGTCTAGCCTGTGTCTAGCCTGTGTCTAGCCTGTGTCTAGCCTGTGTCTAGCTTGTGTCTAGCCTGTGTCTAGCCTGTGTCTAGCCTGTGTCTAGCCTGTGTCTAGCCAGTGCCTAGCCAGTGCCTAGCCAGTGTCTAGCCTGTGCCCAGCCAGTGTCTAGCCTGTGTCTAGCATGTGCCTAGCCTCTGCCTAGCCTGTACGTAGCCAGTGCCTAGCCTCTGCCTAGCCTCTGCCTAGCCTGTGCCCAGCCAGTGTCTAGCCTGTGTCTAGCCTGTGCCTAGCCAGTTTCTAGCCTGTGTCTAGCCTGTGCTTAGCCAGTGTCTAGTCTGTGCCAAGCCTGTGTCTAGCCTGTGTCTAGCCTGTGTCTAGCCTGTGTCTAGCCTGTTTCAAGCCTGTGTCTAGCCTGTGTCTAGCGTGTGTCTAGCCTGTGTCTAGCCTGTGTCTAGCCTGTGTCTAGCCTGTGCCTAGCCAGTGCCTAGCATGTGCCTAGCCAGTGCCTAGCCTGTGCCTAGCCAGTGCCTAGCCAGTGTCTAGCCTGTGCCCAGCCAGTGTCTAGCCTGTGTCTAGCCTGTGCCTAGCCAGTTTCTAGCCTGTGCCTAGCCAGTTTCTAGCCTGTGTCTAGCCTTTGTCTAGCCTGTGTCTAGCCTGTGTCTAGCCTGTGTCTAGCCTGTGTCTAGCCTGTGTCTAGCCTGTGTCTAGCCTGTGTCTAGCCTGTGTCTAGCCTGTGTCTAGCCTGTGTCTAGCCTGTGTCTAGCCTGTGTCTAGTCTGTGTCTAGCCTTTGCCTAGACAGTGTCTAGCCTGTGCCCAGCCAGTGTCTAGCCTGTGTCTAGCCTGCGCCTAGCCAGTTTCTAGCCTGTGCCTAGCCAGTTTCTAGCCAGTGTCTAGCCTGTGTCTAGCCTGTGTCTGGCCTGTGTCTAGCCAGTGTATAGCCTCTGTCTAGCCAGTGCCTAGCCAGTTTCTAGCCTGTGTCTAGCCTGTGCTTAGCCAGTGTCTAATCCGTGCCAAGCCAGTGTCTAGCCTGTGTCTAGCCTGTGTCTAGCCTGTGTCTAGCCTGTGTCTAGCCTGTGCCTAGCCTGTGCCTAGCCAGTGTCTAGCCTGTGCCCAGCCAGTGTCTAGCCTGTGTCTAGCCTGTGCCTAGCCAGTTTCTAGCCTGTGTCTAGCCTGTGTCTAGCCTGTGTCTAGCCTGTGCCTAGCCTGTGTCTAGCCTGTGCCCAGCCAGTGTCTAGCCTGTGTCTAGCCTGTGTCTAGCCTGTGTCTAGCCTGTGTCTAGCCTGTGTCTAGCCTGTGCCTAGCCTGTGTCTAGCCTGTGACTGGCATGTGCATAGCCTGTGCCTAGCCAGTGTCTAGCCTGTGTCTAGCCTGTGCCTTGCCTAAAACTGGCATGTGCATAGCGTATGCCTAGCCAGTATCTAGCCAGTGCCTAGCCTGTGCCTAGCCAGTGTCTAGCGTTTGTCTAGCCTGTGCATAGCCAGAGTCTAGCCTGTGCCTAGCCAGTGTGTAGCCTCTGTCTAGCCTGTGTCTAGTCTGTGTCTAGCCTGTGTCTAGTCTGTGTCTAGCCTGTGTCTAGCCTTTGTCTAGCCTGTGTCTAGCCTGTGTCAAGTATGTGCCTAGCCTGTACCTAGCCATTGTCTAGCCTGTTCATAGCCATTGTCTAGCCTTTGCCTAGCCAGTGTCTAGCCTGTGCCTAGCCAGTGTCTAGCCTGTGCCCAGCCTGTGTCTAGCCTGTGTCTAGCCTGTGTCTAGCCTGTGTCTAGCCTGTGCTTAGCCAGTGTCCAGTCTGTGGCAAGCCCGTGTCTGGCCTGTGTCTAGCCTGTGTCTAGAACGTGTCTAGCCTGTGTCTAGCCTGTGTCTAGCCTGTGTCTGGCCTGTGTCTAGCCAGTGTATAGCCTCTGTCTAGCCTGTGCCTAGCCAGTTTCTAGCCTGTGTCTAGCCTGTGCTTAGCCAGTGTCTAATCCGTGCCAAGCCAGTGTCTAGCCTGTGTCTAGCCTGTATCTAGCCTGTGTCTAGCCTGTATCTAGCCTGTGCTTAGCCAGTGTCTAGTCTGTGCCAAGCCCGTGTCTAGCCTGTGTCTAGCCTGTATCTAGAATGTGTCTAGCCTGTGTCTAGCCTGTGTCTAGCCTGTGTCTAGCCTGTGTCTAGCCTGTGCCTAGCAAGTTGCTAGCCTGTGTCTGGCCTGTGTCTAGCCTGTGTCTAGCCTGTGTCTAGCCTGTGTCTAGCATGTGCCTAGCCTCTGCCTAGCCTGTACGTAGCCAGTGCCTAGCCTCTGCCTAGCCTCTGCCTAGCCTGTGCCCAGGCAGTGTCTAGCCTGTGTCTAGCCTGTGCCTAGCCAGTTTCTAGCCTGTGACTAGCCTGTGCTTAGCCAGTGTCTAGTCTGTGCCAAGCCCGTGTCTAGCCTGTGTCTAGCCTGTGTCTAGCCTGTGTGTAGCCTGTGTCTAGCCTGTTTCAAGCCTGTGTCTAGCCTGTGTCTAGCCTGTGTCTAGCCTGTGTCTAGCCTGTGTCTAGCCTGTGTCTAGCTTGTGTCTAGCCTGTGTCTAGCCTGTGTCTAGCCTGTGTCTAGCCTGTGTCTAGCCAGTGCCTAGCCAGTGCCTAGCCAGTGTCTAGCCTGTGCCCAGCCAGTGTCTAGCCTGTGTCTAGCATTTGCCTAGCTTCTGCCTAGGCTGTACGAAGCCAGTGCCTAGCCTCTGCCTAGCCTGTGCCCAGCCAGTGTCTAGCCTGTGTCTAGCCTGTGCCTAGCCAGTTTCTAGCCTGTGTCTAGCCTGTGCTTAGCCAGTGTCTAGTCTGTGCCAAGCCTGTGTCTAGCCTGTGTCTAGCCTGTGTCTAGCCTGTGTCTAGCCTGTTTCAAGCCTGTGTCTAGCCTGTGTCTAGCGTGTGTCTAGCCTGTGTCTAGCCTGTGTCTAGCCTGTGTCTAGCCTGTGCCTAGCCAGTGCCTAGCATGTGCCTAGCCAGTGCCTAGCCTGTGCCTAGCCAGTGCCTAGCCAGTGTCTAGCCTGTGCCCAGCCAGTGTCTAGCCTGTGTCTAGCCTGTGCCTAGCCAGTTTCTAGCCTGTGCCTAGCCAGTTTCTAGCCTGTGTCTAGCCTGTGTCTAGCCTGTGTCTAGCCTGTGTCTAGCCTGTGTTGTCTAGCCTGTGTCTAGCCTGTGTCTAGCCTGTGTCTAGCCTGTGTCTAGCCTGTGTCTAGCCTGTGTCTAGCCTGTGTCTAGCCTGTGTCTAGCCTGTGTCTAGTCTGTGTCTAGCCTGTGCCCAGCCAGTGTCTAGCCTGTGTCTAGCCTGCGCCTAGCCAGTTTCTAGCCTGTGCCTAGCCAGTTTCTAGCCAGTGTCTAGCCTGTGTCTAGCCTGTGTCTGGCCTGTGTCTAGCCAGTGTATAGCCTCTGTCTAGCCAGTGCCTAGCCAGTTTCTAGCCTGTGTCTAGCCTGTGCTTAGCCAGTGTCTAATCCGTGCCAAGCCAGTGTCTAGCCTGTGTCTAGCCTGTGTCTAGCCTGTGTCTAGCCTGTGTCTAGCCTGTGCCTAGCCAGTGCCTAGCCAGTGTCTAGCCTGTGCCCAGCCAGTGTCTAGCCTGTGTCTAGCCTGTGCCTAGCCAGTTTCTAGCCTGTGTCTAGCCTTTGTCTAGCCTGTGTCTAGCCTGTGTCTAGCATGTGTCTAGCCTGTGTCTAGCCTGTGTCTAGCCTGTGTCTAGCCTGTGTCTAGCCTGTGTCTAGCCTGTGTCTAGCCTGTGTCTAGCCTGTGTCTAGCCTGTGTCTAGCCTGTGTCTAGTCTGTGTCTAGCCTTTGCCTAGACAGTGTCTAGCCTGTGCCCAGCCAGTGTCTAGCCTGTGTCTAGCCTGTGCCTAGCCAGTTTCTAGCCAGTGTCTAGCCTGTGTCTAGCCTGTGTCTGCCCTGTGTCTAGCCAGTGTATAGCCTCTATCTAGCCTGTGCCTAGCCAGTTTCTAGCCTGTGTCTAGCCTGTGCTTAGCCAGTGTCTAATCCGTGCCAAGCCAGTGTCTAGCCTGTGTCTAGCCTGTGTCTAGCCTGTGTCTAGCCTGTGCCTAGCCAGTGCCTAGCCAGTGTCTAGCCTGTGCCCAGCCAGTGTCTAGCCTGTGTCTAGCCTGTGCTTAGCCAGTGTCTAATCCGTGCCAAGCCAGTGTCTAGCCTGTGTCTAGCCTGTGTCTAGCCTGTGTCTAGCCTGTGTCTAGTCTGTGTCTAGCCTTTGCCTAGACAGTGTCTAGCCTGTGCCCAGCCAGTGTCTAGCCTGTGTCTAGCCTGTGCCTAGCCAGTTTCTAGCCAGTGTCTAGCCTGTGTCTAGCCTGTGTCTGGCCTGTGTCTAGCCAGTGTATAGCCTCTGTCTAGCCTGTGCCTAGCCAGTTTCTAGCCTGTGTCTAGCCTGTGCCTAGCCAGTGTCTAATCCGTGCCAAGCCAGTGTCTAGCCTGTGTCTAGCCTGTGTCTAGCCTGTGTCTAGCCTGTGTCTAGCCTGTGTCTGGCCTGTGCCTAGCCAGTGCCTAGCCAGTGTCTTGTCTGTGCCAAGCCCGTGTCTAGCCTGTGTCTAGCCTGTTTCTAGCCTGTGTCTAGCCTGTTTCAAGCCTGTGTCTAGTCTGTGTCTAGCCTTTGCCTAGACAGTGTCTAGCCTGTGCCCAGCCAGTGTCTAGCCTGTGTCTAGCCTGTGCCTAGCCTGTGCCTAAACAGTTTCTAGCCAGTGTCTAGCCTGTGTCTAGCCTGTGCCTAGCCAGTGCCTAGCCAGTGTCTAGCCTGTGCCCAGCCAGTGTCTAGCCTGTGTCTAGCCTGTGCCTAACCAGTTTCTAGCCTGTGTCCAGCCTTTGTCTAGCCTGTGTCTAGCCTGTGTCTAGCCTGTGTCTAGCCTGTGTCTAGCCTGTGTCTAGCCTGTGTCTAGCCTGTGTCTAGCCTGTGTCTAGCCTGTGTCTAGCCTGTGTCTAGCCTGTGTCTAGCCTGTGTCTAGCCTGTGTCTAGTCTGTATCTAGCCTTTGCCTAGACAGTGTCTAGCCTCTGCCCAGCCAGTGTCTAGCCTGTGTCTAGCCTGTGCCTAGCCTGTGCCTAGCCAGTTTCTAGCCAGTGTCTAGCCTGTGTCTAGCCTGTGTCTAGCCTGTGTCTGGCCTGTGTCTAGCCAGTGTATAGCCTCTGTCTAGCCTGTGCCTAGCCAGTTTCTAGCCTGTGTCTAGCCTGTCCTTAGCCAGTGTCTAATCCGTGCCAAGCCAGTGTCTAGCCTGTGTTTAGCCTGTGTCTAGCCTGTGTCTAGCCTGTGTCTAGCCTGTGTCTAGCCTGTGTCTAGCCTGTGTCTAGCCTGTGTCTTGCCTGTGTCTAGCCTGTGTCTAGAATGTGTCTAGCCTGTGTCTAGCCTGTGTCTAGCCTGTGTCTAGCCTGTGTCTAGCCTGTGTCTAGCCTGTGTCTAGCGCGTGTGTAGCCTGTGCCTAGCCAGTGTCTAGCCTGTGTCTAGCCTGTGTCTTGCCTGTGTCTAGCCTGTGTCTAGAATGTGTCTAGCCTGTGTCTAGCCTGTGTCTAGCCTGTGTCTAGCTTGTGTCTAGCCTGTGTCTAGCCTGTGTCTAGCCTGTGTCTAGCCTGTGTCTAGCCTGTGTCTAGCCTGTGTCTAGCCTGTGTCTAGCCTGTGTCTAGCCTGTGTCTAGCCTGTGTCTAGCCTGTGTCTAGCCTGTGTCTAGCCTGTGTCTAGCCTGTGTCTAGTCTGTGTCTAGCCTTTGCCTAGACAGTGTCTAGCCTGTGCCCAGCCAGTGTCTAGCCTGTGTCTAGCCTGTGCCTAGCCAGTTTCTAGCCAGTGTCTAGCCTGTGTCTAGCCTGTGTCTGGCCTGTGTCTAGCCAGTGTATAGCCTCTGTCTAGCCTGTGCCTAGCCAGTTTCTAGCCTGTGTCTAGCCTGTGCTTAGCCAGTGTCTAATCCGTGCCAAGCCAGTGTCTAGCCTGTGTCTAGCCTGTGTCTAGCCTGTGTCTAGCCTGTGTCTAGCCTGTGCCTAGCCAGTGCCTAGCCAGTGTCTAGCCTGTGCCCAGCCAGTGTCTAGCCTGTGTCTAGCCTGTGCCTAGCCAGTTTCTAGCCTGTGTCTAGCATTTGTCTAGCCTGTGTCTAGCCTGTGTCTAGCCTGTGTCTAGCCTGTGTCTAGCCTGTGTCTAGCCTGTGTCTAGCCTGTGTCTAGCCTGTGTCTAGTCTGTGTCTAGCCTTTGCCTAGACAGTGTCTACCCTGTGCCCAGCCAGTGTCTAGCCTGTGTCTAGCCTGTGCCTAGCCAGTTTTTAGCCAGTGTCTAGCCTGTGTCTAGCCAGTGCCTAGCCAGTGTCTAGCCTGTGCCCAGCCAGTGTCTAGCCTGTGTCTAGCCTGTGCCTAGCCAGTTTCTAGCCTGTGTCTAGCATTTGTCTAGCCTGTGTCTAGCCTGTGTCTAGCCTGTGTCTAGCCTGTGTCTAGCCTGTGTCTAGCCTGTGTCTAGCCTGTGTCTAGCCTGTGTCTAGCCTGTGTCTAGCCTGTGTCTAGCCTGTGTCTAGCCTGTGTCTAGTCTGTGTCTAGCCTTTGCCTAGACAGTGTCTACCCTGTGCCCAGCCAGTGTCTAGCCTGTGTCTAGCCTGTGCCTAGCCAGTTTTTAGCCAGTGTCTAGCCTGTGTCTAGCCAGTGCCTAGCCAGTGTCTAGCCTGTGCCCAGCCAGTGTCTAGCCTGTGTCTAGCCTGTGCCTAGCCAGTTTCTAGCCTGTGTCTAGCATTTGTCTAGCCTGTGTCTAGCCTGTGTCTAGCCTGTGTCTAGCCTGTGTCTAGCCTGTGTCTAGCCTGTGTCTAGCCTGTGTCTAGCCTGTGTCTAGTCTGTGTCTAGCCTTTGCCTAGACAGTGTCTACCCTGTGCCCAGCCAGTGTCTAGCCTGTGTCTAGCCTGTGCCTAGCCAGTTTTTAGCCAGTGTCTAGCCTGTGTCTAGCCTGTGTCTGGCCTGTGTCTAGCCAGTGTATAGCCTCTGTCTAGCCTGTGCCTAACCAGTTTCTAGCCTGTGTCTAGCCTGTGCTTAGCCAGTGTCTAATCCGTGCCAAACCAGTGTCTAGCCTGTGTCTAGCCTGTGTCTAGCCTGTGTCTAGCCTGTGTCTAGCCTGTGTCTAGCCTGTGTCTAGCCTTTGCCTAGACAGTGTCTAGCCTTTGCCTAGACAGTGTCTAGCCTGTGCCCAGCCAGTGTCTAGCCTGTGTCTAGCCTGTGCCTAGCCAGTTTCTAGCCAGTGTCTAGCCTGTGTCTAGCCTGTGTCTGGCCTGTGTCTAGCCAGTGTACAGCCTCTGTCTAGCCTGTGCCTAGCCAGTTTCTAGCCTGTGTCTAGCCTGTGCTTAGCCAGTGTCTAATCCGTGCCAAGCCAGTGTCTAGCCTGTGTCTAGCCTGTGTCTAGCCTGTGTCTAGCCTGTGTCTAGCCTGTGTCTAGCCTGTGTCTAGCCTGTGTCTAGCCTGTGTCTAGCCTGTGTCTAGCCTGTGTCTAGCCTGTGTCTAGCCTGTGTCTAGCCTGTGTCTAGCCTGTGTCTAGCCTGTGTCTAGTCTGTGTCTAGCCTTTGCCTAGACAGTGTCTAGCCTGTGCCCAGCCAGTGTCTAGCCTGTGCCTAGCCAGTTTCTAGCCTGTGTCTAGCCTGTGTCTAGCCTGTGTCTGCCCTGTGTCTAGCCAGTGTATAGCCTCTGTCTAGCCTGTGCCTAGCCAGTTTCTAGCCTGTGTCTAGCCTGTGCTTAGCCAGTGTCTAATCCGTGCCAAGCCAGTGTCTAGCCTGTGTCTAGCCTGTGTCTAGCCTGTGTCTAGACAGTGTCTAGCCTGTGCCCAGCCAGTGTCTAGCCTGTGTCTAGCCTGTGCCTAGCCTGTGCCTAGCCAGTTTCTAGCCAGTGTCTAGCCTGTGTCTAGCCTGTGCCTAGCCAGTGCCTAGCCAGTGTCTAGCCTGTGCCCAGCCAGTGTCTAGCCTGTGTCTAGCCTGTGCCTAACCAGTTTCTAGCCTGTGTCTAGCCTGTGTCTAGCCTGTGTCTAGCCTGTGTCTAGCCTGTGTCTAGCCTGTGTCTAGCCTGTGTCTAGCCTGTGTCTAGCCTGTGTCTAGCCTGTATCTAGCCTGTGTCTAGCCTGTGTCTAGCCTGTGTCTAGCCTGTGTCTAGCCTGTGTCTAGCCTGTGTCTAGCCTGTGTCTAGCCTGTGTCTAGCCTGTGTCTAGTCTGTATCTAGCCTTTGCCTAGACAGTGTCTAGCCTCTGCCCAGCCAGTGTCTAGCCAGTGTCTAGCCTGTGTCTAGCCTGTGCCTAGCCTGTGCCTAGCCAGTTTCTATCCAGTGTCTAGCCTGTGTCTAGCCTGTGTCTAGCCTGTGTCTGGCCTGTGTCTAGCCAGTGTATAGCCTCTGTCTAGCCTGTGCCTAGCCAGTTTCTAGCCTGTGTCTAGCCTGTCCTTAGCCAGTGTCTAATCCGTGCCAAGCCAGTGTCTAGCCTGTGTTTAGCCTGTGTCTAGCCTGTGTCTAGCCTGTGTCTAGCCTGTGTCTAGCCTGTGTCTAGCCTGTGTCTAGCCTGTGTCTTGCCTGTGTCTAGCCTGTGTCTAGAATGTGTCTAGCCTGTGTCTAGCCTGTGTCTAGCCTGTGTCTAGCCTGTGTCTAGCGTGTGTAGCCTGTGCCTAGCCAGTGTCTAGCCTGTGTCTAGCCTGTGTCTTGCCTGTGTCTAGCCTGTGTGTCTAGCCTGTGTCTAGCCTGTGTCTAGCCTGTGTCTAGCCTGTGTCTAGCCTGTGTCTAGCCTGTGTCTAGCCTGTGTCAAGCCTGTGTCTAGCCTGTGTCTAGCCTGTGTCTAGCCTGTGTCTAGCCTGTGTCTAGCCTGTGTCTAGCCTGTGTCTAGCCTGTGTCTAGTCTGTGTCCAGCCTTTGCCTAGACAGTGTCTAGCCTG
This sequence comes from Zaprionus gabonicus, assembly GCA_018903695.1. Classification (NCBI taxonomy): domain Eukaryota; kingdom Metazoa; phylum Arthropoda; class Insecta; order Diptera; family Drosophilidae; genus Zaprionus; species Zaprionus gabonicus. The sequence continues at coordinate 22,554 of JAEIFO010000566.1, forward strand.
TGCCCAGCCAGTGTCTAGCCTGTGTCTAGCCTGTGCCTAGCCAGTTTCTAGCCAGTGTCTAGCCTGTGTCTAGCCTGTGTCTGGCCTGTGTCTAGCCAGTGTATAGCCTCTGTCTAGCCTGTGCCTAGCCAGTTTCTAGCCTGTGTCTAGCCTGTGCTTAGCCAGTGTCTAATCCGTGCCAAGCCAGTGTCTAGCCTGAGTCTAGCCTGTGTCTAGCCTGTGTCTAGCCTGTGTCTAGCCTGTGCCTAGCCAGTGCCTAGCCAGTGTCCAGCCTGTGCCCAGCCAGTGTCTAGCCTGTGTCTAGCCTGTGCCTAGCCAGTTTCTAGCCTGTGTCTAGCATTTGTCTAGCCTGTGTCTAGCCTGTGTCTAGCCTGTGTCTAGCCTGTGTCTAGCCTGTGTCTAGCCTGTGTCTAGTCTGTGTCTAGCCTTTGCCTAGACAGTGTCTACCCTGTGCCCAGCCAGTGTCTAGCCTGTGTCTAGCCTGTGCCTAGCCAGTTTTTAGCCAGTGTCTAGCCTGTGTCTAGCCAGTGCCTAGCCAGTGTCTAGCCTGTGCCCAGCCAGTGTCTAGCCTGTGTCTAGCCTGTGCCTAGCCAGTTTCTAGCCTGTGTCTAGCATTTGTCTAGCCTGTGTCTAGCCTGTGTCTAGCCTGTGTCTAGCCTGTGTCTAGCCTGTGTCTAGCCTGTGTCTAGCCTGTGTCTAGCCTGTGTCTAGCCTGTGTCTAGCCTGTGTCTAGTCTGTGTCTAGCCTCTGTCTAGCCTGTGTCTAGCCTGTGTCTAGCCTGTGTCTAGCCTGTGTCTAGTCTGTGTCTAGCCTGTGCCTAGCCAGTGTCTAGCCTGTGCCCAGCCAGTGTCTAGCCTGTGTCTAGCCAGTGAATAGCCTCTGTCTAGCCTGTGCCTAGCCAGTTTCTAGCCTGTGTCTAGCCTGTGCTTAGCCAGTGTCTAATCCGTGCCAAGCCAGTGTCTAGCCTGTGTCTAGCCTGTGTCTAGCCTGTGTCTAGCCTTTGCCTAGACAGTGTCTAGCCTTTGCCTAGACAGTGTCTAGCCTGTGCCCAGCCAGTGTCTAGCCTGTGTCTAGCCTGTGCCTAGCCTGTGCCTAGCCAGTTTCTAGCCAGTGTCTAGCCTGTGTCTAGCCTGTGCCTAGCCAGTGCCTAGCCAGTGCCTAGCCAGTGTCTAGCCTGTGCCCAGCCAGTGTCTAGCCTGTGTCTAGCCTGTGCCTAACCAGTTTCTAGCCTGTGTCTAGCCTTTGTCTAGCCTGTGTCTAGCCTGTGTCTAGCCTGTATCTAGCCTGTGTCTAGCCTGTGTCTAGCCTGTGTCTAGCCTGTGTCTAGCCTGTGTCTAGCCTGTGTCTAGCCTGTGTCTAGCCTGTGTCTAGCCTGTGTCTAGCCTGTGTCTAGCCTGTGTCTAGCCTGTGTCTAGCCTGTGTCTAGTCTGTATCTAGCCTTTGCCTAGACAGTGTCTAGCCTCTGCCCAGCCAGTGTCTAGCCTGTGTCTAGCCTGTGCCTAGCCTGTGCCTAGCCAGTTTCTAGCCAGTGTCTAGCCTGTGTCTAGCCTGTGTCTAGCCTGTGTCTGGCCTGTGACTAGCCAGTGTATAGCCTCTGTCTAGCCTGTGCCTAGCCAGTTTCTAGCCTGTGTCTAGCCTGTCCTTAGCCAGTGTCTAATCCGTGCCAAGCCAGTGTCTAGCCTGTGTTTAGCCTGTGTCTAGCCTGTGTCTAGCCTGTGTCTAGAATGTGTCTAGCCTGTGTCTAGCCTGTGTCTAGCCTGTGTCTAGCTTGTGTCTAGCCTGTGTCTAGCCTGTGTCTAGCCTGTGTCTAGCCTGTGTCTAGCCTGTGTCTAGCCTGTGTCTAGCCTGTGTCTAGCCTGTGTCTAGCCTGTGTCTAGCCTGTGTCTAGCCTGTGTCTAGCCTGTGTCTAGTCTGTGTCTAGCCTTTGCCTAGACAGTGTCTAGCCTGTGCCCAGCCAGTGTCTAGCCTGTGTCTAGCCTGTGCCTAGCCAGTTTCTAGCCAGTGTCTAGCCTGTGTCTAGCCTGTGTGTGGCCTGTGTCTAGTCAGTGTATAGCCTCTGTCTAGCCTGTGCCTAGCCAGTTTCTAGCCTGTGTCTAGCCTGTGCTTAGCCAGTGTCTAATCCGTGCCAAGCCAGTGTCTAGCCTGTGTCTAGCCTGTGTCTAGCCTGTGTCTAGCCTGTGCCTAGCCAGTGTCTAGCCTGTGCCCAGCCAGTGTCTAGCCTGTGTCTAGCCTGTGCCTAGCCAGTTTCTAGCCTGTGTCTAGCATTTGTCTAGCCTGTGTCTAGCCTGTGTCTAGCCTGTGTCTAGCCTGTGTCTAGCCTGTGTCTAGCCTGTGTCTAGCCTGTGTCTAGCCTGTGTCTAGCCTGTGTCTAGCCTGTGTCTAGCCTGTGTCTAGCCTGTGTCTAGCCTGTGTCTAGTCTGTGTCTAGCCTTTGCCTAGACAGTGTCTACCCTGTGCCCAGCCAGTGTCTAGCCTGTGTCTAGCCTGTGCCTAGCCAGTTTTTAGCCAGTGTCTAGCCTGTGTCTAGCCAGTGCCTAGCCAGTGTCTAGCCTGTGCCCAGCCAGTGTCTAGCCTGTGTCTAGCCTGTGCCTAGCCAGTTTCTAGCCTGTGTCTAGCATTTGTCTAGCCTGTGTCTAGCCTGTGTCTAGCCTGTGTCTAGCCTGTGTCTAGCCTGTGTCTAGCCTGTGTCTAGCCTGTGTCTAGCCTGTGTCTAGCCTGTGTCTAGTCTGTGTCTAGCCTTTGCCTAGACAGTGTCTACCCTGTGCCCAGCCAGTGTCTAGCCTGTGTCTAGCCTGTGCCTAGCCAGTTTTTAGCCAGTGTCTAGCCTGTGTCTAGCCTGTGTCTGGCCTGTGTCTAGCCAGTGTATAGCCTCTGTCTAGCCTGTGCCTAGCCAGTTTCTAGCCTGTGTCTAGCCTGTGCTTAGCCAGTGTCTAACCCGTGCCAAACCAGTGTCTAGCCTGTGTCTAGCCTGTGTCTAGCCTGTGTCTAGCCTGTGTCTAGCCTTTGCCTAGCCTTTGCCTAGACAGTGTCTAGCCTTTGCCTAGACAGTGTCTAGCCTGTGCCCAGCCAGTGTCTAGCCTGTGTCTAGCCTGTGCCTAGCCAGTTTCTAGCCAGTGTCTAGCCTGTGTCTAGCCTGTGTCTGGCCTGTGTCTAGCCAGTGTATAGCCTCTGTCTAGCCTGTGCCTAGCCAGTTTCTAGCCTGTGTCTAGCCTGTGTCTAGTCTGTGTCTAGCCTTTGCCTAGACAGTGTCTAGCCTGTGCCCAGCCAGTGTCTAGCCTGTGCCTAGCCAGTTTCTAGCCTGTGTCTAGCCTGTGTCTAGCCTGTGTCTGCCCTGTGTCTAGCCAGTGTATAGCCTCTGTCTAGCCTGTGCCTAGCCAGTTTCTAGCCTGTGTCTAGCCTGTGCTTAGCCAGTGTCTAATCCGTGCCAAGCCAGTGTCTAGCCTGTGTCTAGCCTGTGTCTAGCCTGTGTCTAGCCTGTGTCTAGACAGTGTCTAGCCTGTGCCCAGCCAGTGTCTAGCCTGTGTCTAGCCTGTGCCTAGCCTGTGCCTAGCCAGTTTCTAGCCAGTGTCTAGCCTGTGTCTAGCCTGTGCCTAGCCAGTGCCTAGCCAGTGTCTAGCCTGTGCCCAGCCAGTGTCTAGCCTGTGTCTAGCCTGTGCCTAACCAGTTTCTAGCCTGTGTCTAGCCTTTGTCTAGCCTGTGTCTAGCCTGTGTCTAGCCTGTGTCTAGCCTGTGTCTAGCCTGTGTCTAGCCTGTGTCTAGCCTGTGTCTAGCCTGTGTCTAGCCTGTGTCTAGCCTGTGTCTAGCCTGTGTCTAGCCTGTGTCTAGCATGTGTCTAGCCTGTGTCTAGCCTGTGTCTAGTCTGTATCTAGCCTTTGCCTAGACAGTGTCTAGCCTCTGCCCAGCCAGTGTCTAGCCTGTGTCTAGCCTGTGCCTAGCCTGTGCCTAGCCAGTTTCTAGCCAGTGTCTAGCCTGTGTCTAGCCTGTGTCTAGCCTGTGTCTGGCCTGTGTCTAGCCAGTGTATAGCCTCTGTCTAGCCTGTGCCTAGCCAGTTTCTAGCCTGTGTCTAGCCTGTCCTTAGCCAGTGTCTAATCCGTGCCAAGCCAGTGTCTAGCCTGTGTTTAGCCTGTGTCTAGCCTGTGTCTAGCCTGTGTCTAGCCTGTGTCTAGCCTGTGTCTAGCCTGTGTCTTGCCTGTGTCTAGCCTGTGTCTAGAATGTGTCTAGCCTGTGTCTAGCCTGTGTCTAGCCTGTGTCTAGCCTGTGTCTAGCCTGTGTCTAGCCTGTGTCTAGCCTGTGTCTAGCGCGTGTGTAGCCTGTGACTAGCCAGTGTCTAGCCTGTGTCTAGCCTGTGTCTTGCCTGTGTGTAGCCTGTGACTAGCCAGTGTCTAGCCTGTGTCTAGCCTGTGTCTTGCCTGTGTCTAGCCTGTGTCTAGAATGTGTCTAGCCTGTGTCTAGCCTGTGTCTAGCCTGTGTCTAGCCTGTGTCTAGCCTGTGTCTAGCCTGTGTCTAGCCTGTGTCTAGCCTGTGTCTAGCCTGTGTCTAGCCTGTGTCTAGCCTGTGTCCAGCCTTTGCCTAGCCTGTGTCTAGCCTGTGTCTAGCCTGTGTCTAGTCTGTGTCCAGCCTTTGCCTAGACAGTGTCTAGCCTGTGCCCAGCCAGTGTCTAGCCTGTGTCTAGCCTGTGCCTAGCCAGTTTCTAGCCAGTGTCTAGCCTGTGTCTAGCCTGTGTCTGGCCTGTGTCTAGCCAGTGTATAGCCTCTGTCTAGCCTGTGCCTAGCCAGTTTCTAGCCTGTGTCTAGCCTGTGCTTAGCCAGTGTCTAATCCGTGCCAAGCCAGTGTCTAGCCTGTGTCTAGCCTGTGTCTAGCCTGTGTCTAGCCTGTGTCTAGCCTGTGTCTAGCCTGTGTCTAGCCTGTGTCTAGCCTGTGTCTAGCCTGTGCCTAGCCAGTGCCTAGCCAGTGTCTAGCCTGTGCCCAGCCAGTGTCTAGCCTGTGTCTAGCCTGTGCCTAGCCAGTTTCTAGCCTGTGTCTAGCATTTGTCTAGCCTGTGTCTAGCCTGTGTCTAGCCTGTGTCTAGCCTGTATCTAGCCTGTGTCTAGTCTGTGTCTAGCCTTTGCCTAGACAGTGTCTACCCTGTGCCCAGCCAGTGTCTAGCCTGTGCCTAGCCAGTTTTTAGCCAGTGTCTAGCCTGTGTCTAGCCAGTGCCTAGCCAGTGTCTAGCCTGTGCCCAGCCAGTGTCTAGCCTGTGTCTAGCCTGTGCCTAGCCAGTTTCTAGCCTGTGTCTAGCATTTGTCTAGCCTGTGTCTAGCCTGTGTCTAGCCTGTGTCTAGCCTGTGTCTAGCCTGTGTCTAGCCTGTGTCTAGCCTGTGTCTAGCCTGTGTCTAGCCTGTGTCTAGTCTGTGTCTAGCCTTTGCCTAGACAGTGTCTACCCTGTGCCCAGCCAGTGTCTAGCCTGTGTCTAGCCTGTGCCTAGCCAGTTTTTAGCCAGTGTCTAGCCTGTGTCTAGCCTGTGTCTGGCCTGTGTCTAGCCAGTGTATAGCCTCTGTCTAGCCTGTGCCTAGCCAGTTTCTAGCCTGTGTCTAGCCTGTGCTTAGCCAGTGTCTAATCCGTGCCAAGCCAGTGTCTAGCCTGTGTCTAGCCTGTGTCTAGCCTGTGTCTAGCCTGTGTCTAGCCTTTGCCTAGACAGTGTCTAGCCTTTGCCTAGACAGTGTCTAGCCTGTGCTCAGCCAGTGTCTAGCCTGTGTCTAGCCTGTGCCTAGCCAGTTTCTAGCCAGTGTCTAGCCTGTGTCTAGCCTGTGTCTAGCCTGTGTCTGGCCTGTGTCTAGCCAGTGTATAGCCTCTGTCTAGCCTGTGCCTAGCCAGTTTCTAGCCTGTGTCTAGCCTGTGCTTAGCCAGTGTCTAATCCGTGCCAAGCCAGTGTCTAGCCTGTGTCTAGCCTGTGTCTAGCCTGTGTCTAGCCTGTGTCTAGCCTGTGTCTAGCCTGTGTCTAGCCTGTGTCTAGCCTGTGTCTAGCCTGTGTCTAGCCTGTGTCTAGCCTGTGTCTAGTCTGTGTCTAGCCTTTGCCTAGACAGTGTCTAGCCTGTGCCCAGCCAGTGTCTAGCCTGTGCCTAGCCAGTTTCTAGCCTGTGTCTAGCCTGTGTCTAGCCTGTGTCTGCCCTGTGTCTAGCCAGTGTATAGCCTCTGTCTAGCCTGTGCCTAGCCAGTTTCTAGCCTGTGTCTAGCCTGTGCTTAGCCAGTGTCTAATCCGTGCCAAGCCAGTGTCTAGCCTGTGTCTAGCCTGTGTCTAGCCTGTGTCTAGCCTGTGTCTAGCCTGTGCCTAGCCAGTGCCTAGCCAGTGTCTAGCCTGTGCCCAGCCAGTGTCTAGCCTGTGTCTAGCCTGTGCTTAGCCAGTGTCTAATCCGTGCCAAGCCAGTGTCTAGCCTGTGTCTAGCCTGTGTCTAACCTGTGTCTAGCCTGTGTCTAGTCTGTGTCTAGCCTTTGGAAGTAGCCTGTGCCCAGCCAGTGTCTAGCCTGTGTCTAGCCTGTGTCTGGCCTGTGTCTAGCCAGTGTATAGCCTCTGTCTAGCCTGTGCCTAGCCAGTTTCTAGCCTGTGTCTAGCCTGTGTTTAGCCAGTGTCTAATCCTGCAAGCCAGTGTCTAGCCTGTGTCTAGCCAGTGTCTAGCCTGTGTCTAGCCTGTGTCTGGCCTGTGTCTAGCTAGTGTATAGCCTCTGTCTAGCCTGTGCCTAGCCAGTTTCTAGCCTGTGTCTAGCCTGTGCTTAGCCAGTGTCTAATCCGTGCCAAGCCAGTGTCTAGCCTGTGTCTAGCCTGTGTCTTGCCTGTGTCTAGCCTGTGTCTAGAATGTGTCTAGCCTGTGTCTAGCCTGTGTCTAGCCTATGCCTAGCCTGTGTCTAGCCTGTGTCTAGCCTGCGTCTAGCCTGTGTCCAGCCTGTGTCTAGCCTGTGTCTAGCCTGTGTCTAGCCTGTGTCCAGCCTGTGTCTTGCCTGTGTCAAGCCTGTGTCTAGCCTGTGTCTAGCCTGTGTCTAGCCTGTGTCTAGCCTGTGTCTAGCCTGTGTCTAGCCTGTGTCTAGCCTGTGTCTAGCCTGTGTCTAGCCTGTGTCTAGCCTGTGTCTAGCCTGTGTCTAGCCTGTGTCTAGCCTGTGTCTAGCCAGTTTTTAGACTGTGCTTAGCCAGTGTCTAGCCTGTGCCTAGCCAGTGTCTAGCCTGTGCCCAGCCAGTGTCTAGCCTGTGCCTAGAAAGTGTCTAGCCTGTGCCCAGCCAGTGTCTAGCCTGTGTCTAGCCTGTGTCTAGCCTGTGTCTAGCCTGTGTCTTGCCTGTGACTGGCATGTACATAGCATGTGCCAAGCCAGTGTCTAGCCTGTGTCTAGCCTGTGCCTTGCCTAAAACTGGCATGTGCATAGCGTATGCCTAGGTAGTATCTAGCCAGTGCCTAGCCTGTGCCTAGCCAGTGTCTAGCCTTTGTCTAGCCTGTGCATAGCCAGAGTCTAGCCTGTGCCTAGCCAGTGTGTAGCCTCTGTCTAGCCTGTGTCTAGTCTGTGTCTAGCCTGTGTCTAGTCTGTGTCTAGCCTGTGTCTAGCTTTTGTCTAGCCTGTGTCTAGCCTGTGTCAAGTATGTGCCTAGCCTCTGCCTAGCCTGTACCTAGCCAGTGCCTAGCCTCTACCTAGCCAGTTCCTAGCCTGTACCTAGCCTGTGTCTAGCCTGTGTCTAGCCTGTGTCTAGACTGTGTCTAGCCTGTCTCTAGCTTGTGTCTAGCCTGTGTCTAGCCTGTGTCTAGCCTGTGTCTAGCCTGTGTCTAGCCTGTGTCTAGCCTGTGTCTAGCCTGTGCCAAGCCAGTGTCTAGCCTGTGCCCATCCAGTGTCTAGCCTGTGCCCAGCCAGTGTCTAGCCTGTGCCCAGCCAGTGTCTAGCCTGTGCCTAGCCAGTTTCTAGCCTGTGTCTATCCTTTTTCTAGCCAGTGTTTAGCCTGTGTCTAGCCTGTGTCTAGCCTGTGTCTAGCCTGTGTCTAGCCTGTGTCTAGCCTGTATCTAGCCTGTGTCTAGCCTGTGCGTAGCCTGTGTCTAGCCTGTGTCTACCCTGTGTCTAGCCTGTGTCTAGCCTGTGTCTAGCCTGTGTCTAGCCTGTATCTAGCCTGTTTCTACCCTGTGTCTAGCCTGTGTCTTGCCTGTGACTGGCATGTGCATAGCATGTGCCAAGCCAGTGCCTAGCCTCTACCTAGCCAGTTCCTAGCCTGTTCCTAGCCTGTGCCTAGCCTGTGTCTAGCCTGTGTCTAGACTGTGTCTAGCCTGTCTCTAGCTTGTGTCTAGCCTGTGTCTAGCCTGTGTATAGCCTGTGTCTAGCCTGTGTCTAGCCTGTGCCTAGCCAGTGTCTAGCCTGTGCCCATCCAGTGTCTAGCCTGTGCCCAGCCAGTGTCTAGCCTGTGCCCAGCCAGTGTCTAGCCTGTGCCCAGCCAGTGTCTAGCCTGTGTCTAGCCTGTGCCTAGCCAGTTTCTAGCCTGTGTCTAGCCTGTGTCTAGCCTGTGTTTAGCCTGTGCCTAGCCAGTTTCTAGCCTGTGCCTAGCCTCTTCCTAGCCTGTACCTAGCCAGTGCCTAGCCTGTGCCTACCCAGTGTCTAGCCTGTGCCCAGCCAGTGTCTAGCCTGTGTCTAGCCTGTGCCTAGCCTGTAACTAGCCTGTGTCTAGCCAGTGTCTAGCCTGTGTCTAGCCTGTGCCTTGCCTAAAACTGGCATGTGCCTAGCGTATGCCTAGCCAGTATCTAGCCAGTGCCTAGCCTGTGCCTAGCCAGTGTCTAGCCTTTGTCTAGCCTGTGCATAGCCTGTGCCTAGCCAGTTTCTAGCCTGTGTCTAGCCTTTGTCTAGCCTGTGTCTAGCCTGTGTCTAGCCTGTGTCTAGCCTGTGTCTAGCCTGTGTCTAGCCTGTGTCTAGCCTGTGTCTAGCCTGTGTCTAGTCTGTGTCTAGCCTGTGCCTAGTGTGTCTAGCCTGTGTCTTGTTGTGTCTCTTGTCTAGATGTGTCTGGCCTGTGTCTAGCTTGACTAGCCTGTGTCTAGCCTGTGTCTAGCCTGTGTCTAGCCTGTGTCTAGCCTGTGTCTAGCCTGTGTCTAGCCTGTGTCTAGCCTGTGTCTAGCCTGTGTCTAGCCTGTGTCTAGCCTGTGTCTAGCCTGTGTCTAGCCTGTGTCTAGCCTGTGTCTAGCCTGTGTCTAGCCTGTGTCTAGCCTGTGTCTAGCCTGTGTCTAGCCTGTATCTAGCCTGTTTCTAGCCTGTGTCTAGCCTGTGTCTAGCCTGTGTCTAGCTTGTGTCTAGCCTGTGTCTAGCCTGTGTCTAGCCTGTGTCTAGCCTGTGTCTAGCCTGTGTCTAGAATGTGTTAGCTTGTGTCTGGCCTGTGTCTAGCCTGTGTCTAGCCTGTGTCTGGCCTGTGTCTGGCCTGTGTCTGCCTGTGTCTAGAATGTGTCTAGCCTGTGTTAGCCTGTGCTGAGTTCTAGCCGTGTCAGCCTTTGTCTGCCTGTGTCTGGCCTGTGTCAGTATGTCCTAGCCTCTGCCTAGCCTGTACCTAGCCAGTGCCTAGCCTCTACCTAGCCAGTTCCTAGCCTGTTCCTAGCCTGTGTCTAGCCTGTGTCAAGACTGTGTCTAGCCTGTCTCTAGCTTGTGTCTAGCCTGTGTCTAGCCTGTGTCTAGCCTGTGTCTAGCCTGTGTCTAGCCTGTGTCTAGCCTGTGTCTAGCCTGTGCCTAGCCAGTGTCTAGCCTGTGCCCATCCAGTGTCTAGCCTGTGCCCAGCCAGTGTCTAGCCTGTGCCCAGCCAGTGTCTAGCCTGTGTCTAGCCTGTGCCTAGCCAGTTTCTAGCCTGTGTCTAGCCTGTGTCTAGCCTGTGTCTAGCCTGTGTCTAGCCTGTGTTTAGCCTGTGCCTAGCCAGTTTCTAGCCTGTGTCTAGCCTGTGACTAGCCTGTGTCTAGCCAGTGCCTAGCCTCTGCCTAGCCTGTGCCCAGGCAGTGTCTAGCCTGTGTCTTGCCTGTGCCTAGCCAGTTTCTAGCCTGTGTCTAGCCTGTGCTTAGCCAGTGTCTAGTCTGTGCCAAGCCCGTGTCTAGCCTGTGTCTAGCCAGTGTCTAGCCTGTGTCTAGCCTATGCCTTGCCTAAAACTGGCATGTCCCTAGCGTATGCCTAGCCAGTATCTAGCCAGTGCCTAGCCTGTGCCTAGCCAGTGTCTAGCCTTTGTCTAGCCTGTGCATAGCCTGTGCCTAGCCAGTTTCTAGCCTGTGTCTTGCCTGTGTCTAGCCTGTGTCTAGAATGTGTCTAGCCTGTGTCTAGCCTGTGTCTAGCCTGTGTCTAGCTTGTGTCTAGCCTGTGTCTAGCCTGTGTCTAGCCTGTGTCTAGCCTGTGTCTAGCCTGTGTCAAGTATGTGCCTAGCCTCTGCCTAGCCTGTACCTAGCCAGTGCCTAGCCTCTACCTAGCCAGTACCTAGCCTGTACCTAGCCAGTGCCTAGCCTGTTCATAGCCATTGTCTAGCCTTTGCCTAGCCAGTGTCTAGCCTTTGCCTAGCCAGTGTCTAGCCTGTGCCTAGCCAGTGTCTAGCCTGTGCCCAGCCTGTGTCTAGCCTGTGTCTAGCATGTGCCTAGCCAGTTTGTAGACTGTGCTTAGCCAGTGTCTAGTCTGTGCCAAGCCAGTTTCTAGCCTGTGTCTAGTCTGTTTCTAGCATGTGTCTAGCCTGTGTCTAGACTGTGTCTAGCCTGTCTCTAGCTTGTGCTGTCTCTAGCCTGTGTCTAGCCTGTGTCTAGCCTGTGTCTAGCCTGTGTCTAGCCTGTGTCTAGCCTATGCCTAGCCAGTGTCAAGCCTGTGCCCAGCCAGTGTCTAGCCTGTGTCTAGCCTGTGCCTAGCCAGTTTCTAGCCTGTGTCTAGCCTGTTACTAGCCTGTGTCTAGCCTGTGTCTAGCCTGTGTCTAGCATGTGCCTAGCCTCTGCCTAGCCTGTACCTAGCCAGTGCCTAGCCTCTGCCTAGCCTGTGCCCAGCCAGTGTCTAGCCTGTGTCTAGCCTGTGCCTAGCCAGTTTCTTGCCAGTTTCTGTGTCAGGCCTGTGTCTAGCCTGTATCTAGCCTGTTTCAAGCCTGTGTCTAGCCTGTGTCTAGCCTGTGTCTAGCTTGTGTCTAGCCTGTGTCTAGCCTGTGTCGAGCCTGTGTCTAGCCTGTGTCTAGCCTGTGTCTAGCCTGTGTCTAGCCTGTGTCTACCCTGTGTCTAGCATGTGCCTAGCCTCTTCCTAGCCTGTACCTAGCCAGTGCCTAGCCTGTGCCTAGCCAGTGTCTAGCCTGTGCCCAGCCAGTGTCTAGCCTGTGTCTAGCCTGTGCCTAGCCTGTAACTAGCCTGTGTCTAGCCAGTGTCTAGCATGTGTCTAGCCTGTGCCTTGCCTAAAACTGGCATGTGCATAGCGTATGCCTAGCCAGTATCTAGCCAGTGCCTAGCCTGTGCCTAGCCTGTTCCTAGCCAGTGTCTAGCCTTTGTCTAGCCTGTGCATAGCCTGTGCCTAGCCAGTTTCTAGCCTGTGTCTAGTCTGTGTCTAGCCTGTGCCTAGCCAGTGTCTAGCCTGTGCCCAGCCAGTGTCTAGCCTGTGTCTAGCCTGTGCCTAGCCAGTTTCTAGCCAGTGTCTAGCCTGTGTCTAGCCTGTGTCTAGCCTGTGTCTTGCCTGTGTCTAGCCTGTGTCTAGCCTGTGTCTAGCCTGTGTCTAGCCTGTGTCTAGCCTGTGTCTAGCTTGTGTCTAGCCTGTGTCTAGCCTGTGTCTAGCCTGTGTCTAGCCTGTGTCTAGCATGTGTCTAGCCTGTGTCTAGCCTGTGTCTAGCCTGTGTCTAACCTGTGTCTAGCCTGTGTCTAGCCTGTGTCTAGCCTGTGTCTAGCCTGTGTCTAGCCTGTGTCTAGCCTGTGTCTAGCCTGTATCTATCCTGTTTCTAGCCTGTGTCTAGCCTGTGTGTAGCCTGTGTCTAGCCTGTGTCTAGCCTGTGTCTAGCCTGTGTCTTGCCTGTGTCTAGCCTGTGTCTAGCCTGTATCTAGCCTGTGTCTAGCCTGTGTCTAGCCTGTGTCTAGCCTGTGTCTAGCCTGTGTCTAGCCTGTGTCTAGCCTGTGTCTAGCGCGTGTGTAGCCTGTGCCTAGCCACTGTCTAGCCAGTGTATAGCCTCTGTCTAGCCTGTGCCTAGCCAGTTTCTAGCCTGTGTCTAGCCTGTGCTAAGCCAGTGTATAGTCTGTGCCAAGCCAGTGTCTAGCCTGTGTCTAGCCTGTGTCTAGTCTATGTCTAGCCTGTGTCTAGCCTGTGCTTAGCCAGTGCCTAGCCTCTACCTAGCCAGTGCCTAGCCTCTACCTAGCCAGTTCCTAGCCTGTTCCTAGCCTGTGTCTAGCCTGTGTCAAGACTGTGTCTAGCCTGTCTCTAGCTTGTGTCTAGCCTGTGTCTAGCCTGTGTCTAGCCTGTGTCTAGCCTGTGTCTAGCCTGTGTCTAGCCTGTGCCTAGCCAGTGTCTAGCCTGTGCCCATCCAGTGTCTAGCCTGTGCCCAGCCAGTGTCTAGCCTGTGCCCAGCCCGTGTCTAGCCTGTGTCTAGCCTGTGCCTAGCCTGTGTCTAGCCTGTGTCTAGCCTGTGTCTAGCCTGTGTCTAGCCTGTGTCTAGCCTGTGTCTAGCCAGTGCCTAGCCTCTGCCTAGCCTGTGCCCAGCCAGTGTCTAGCCTGTGTCTTGCCTGTGCCTAGCCAGTTTCTAGCCTGTGTCTAGCCTGTGCTTAGCCAGTGTCTAGTCTGTGCCAAGCCCGTGTCTAGCCTGTGTCTAGCCAGTGTCTAGCCTGTGTCTAGCCTATGCCTTGCCTAAAACTGGCATGTCCCTAGCGTATGCCTAGCCAGTATCTAGCCAGTGCCTAGCCTGTTCCTAGCCAGTGTCTAGCCTTTGTCTAGCCTGTGCATAGCCTGTGCCTAGCCAGTTTCTAGCCTGTGTCTTGCCTGTGTCTAGCCTGTGTCTAGAATGTGTCTAGCCTGTGTCTAGCCTGTGTCTAGCCTGTGTCTAGCTTGTGTCTAGCCTGTGTCTAGCCTGTGTCTAGCCTGTGTCTAGCCTGTGTCAAGTATGTGCCTAGCCTCTGCCTAGCCTGTACCTAGCCAGTGCCTAGCCTCTACCTAGCCAGTACCTAGCCTGTACCTAGCCAGTGCCTAGCCTGTGCATAGCCATTGTCTAGCCTTTGCCTAGCCAGTGTCTAGCCTTTGCCTAGCCAGTGTCTAGCCTGTGCCTAGCCAGTGTCTAGCCTGTGCCCAGCCTGTGTCTAGCCTGTGTCTAGCATGTGCCTAGCCAGTTTGTAGACTGTGCTTAGCCAGTGTCTAGTCTGTGCCAAGCCAGTTTCTAGCCTGTGTCTAGTCTGTTTCTAGCATGTGTCTAGCCTGTGTCTAGACTGTGTCTAGCCTGTCTCTAGCTTGTGTCTAGCCTGTGTCTAGCCTGTGTCTAGCCTGTGTCTAGCCTGTGTCTAGCCTGTGTCTAGCCTATGCCTAGCCAGTGTCAAGCCTGTGCCCAGCCAGTGTCTAGCCTGTGTCTAGCCTGTGCCTAGCCAGTTTCTAGCCTGTGTCTAGCCTGTTACTAGCCTGTGTCTAGCCTGTGTCTAGCCTGTGTCTAGCATGTGCCTAGCCTCTGCCTAGCCTGTACCTAGCCAGTGCCTAGCCTCTGCCTAGCCTGTGCCCAGCCAGTGTCTAGCCTGTGTCTAGCCTGTGCCTAGCCAGTTTCTTGCCAGTTTCTGTGTCAGGCCTGTGTCTAGCCTGTATCTAGCCTGTTTCAAGCCTGTGTCTAGCCTGTGTCTAGCCTGTGTCTAGCTTGTGTCTAGCCTGTGTCTAGCCTGTGTCGAGCCTGTGTCTAGCCTGTGTCTAGCCTGTGTCTAGCCTGTGTCTAGCCTGTGTCTACCCTGTGTCTAGCATGTGCCTAGCCTCTTCCTAGCCTGTGCCTAGCCAGTGTCTAGCCTGTGCCTAGCCAGTGTCTAGCCTGTGCCCAGCCAGTGTCTAGCCTGTGTCTAGCCTGTGCCTAGCCTGTAACTAGCCTGTGTCTAGCCAGTGTCTAGCATGTGTCTAGCCTGTGCCTTGCCTAAAACTGGCATGTGCATAGCGTATGCCTAGCCAGTATCTAGCCAGTGCCTAGCCTGTGCCTAGCCTGTTCCTAGCCAGTGTCTAGCCTGTGCATAGCCTGTGCCTAGCCAGTTTCTAGCCTGTGTCTAGTCTGTGTCTAGCCTGTGCCTAGCCAGTGTCTAGCCTGTGCCCAGCCAGTGTCTAGCCTGTGTCTAGCCTGTGCCTAGCCAGTTTCTAGCCAGTGTCTAGCCTGTGTCTAGCCTGTGTCTAGCCTGTGTCTTGCCTGTGTCTAGCCTGTGTCTAGCCTGTGTCTAGCCTGTGTCTAGCCTGTGTCTAGCCTGTGTCTAGCTTGTGTCTAGCCTGTGTCTAGCCTGTGTCTAGCCTGTGTCTAGCCTGTGTCTAGCAGTGTGTCTAGCCTGTGTCTAGCCTGTGTCTAGCCTGTGTCTAGCCTGTGTCTAGCCTGTAGCTCTAGCCTGTGTCTAGCCTGTGTCTAGCCTGTGTCTAGCCTGTGTCTAGCCTGTATCTAGCCTGTGTCTAGCCTGTGTCTAGCCTGTGTGTAGCCTGTGTCTAGCCTGTGTCTAGCCTGTGTCTAGCCTGTGTCTTGCCTGTGTCTAGCCTGTGTCTAGCCTGTATCTAGCCTGTGTCTAGCCTGTGTCTAGCCTGTGTCTAGCCTGTGTCTAGCCTGTGTCTAGCCTGTGTCTAGCCTGTGTCTAGCCTGTGTCTAGCGCGTGTGTAGCCTGTGCCTAGCCACTGTCTAGCCAGTGTATAGCCTCTGTCTAGCCTGTGCCTAGCCAGTTTCTAGCCTGTGTCTAGCCTGTGCTAAGCCAGTGTATAGTCT
>JAEIFO010000567.1:0-24008 GCA_018903695.1 Zaprionus gabonicus
AATAGGTAAAACTTCATATAAAATCATCAAAATTGGAATTTTCTTAATTTGATGAGTTTGCGGATGACGTGAAAAAAAACCTCTGTAGGTAGAGTGATGTTGTGTTAAAAGTGAAATTTTATTGATCGTGGAGTGTTGTCTTGCCGCCAATGTTATTTAAATATATGAATGCAAAAAGAATGAAGTTATTTAAAGTGTACTTTACATAAAATACATTAAAATTGATAAATTATAAGGAGTCAATGGAAAACTTGACCAATTTGAAAATTTTTTCTTATGAAATTTTCATATGTTATGTGATTTAACTTCATTTCATATAAAATTTGTCTTTGGAAATTTGTGAAATAAAAAAAATATTCTTATGGGATTTATTTTTATTTCATATAAAATTCGATTTAACTTTTGAAATTGACAAACAAATTTTTCATATGTTATGTGAGTTAACTTCATTTCATATGAAATTTGACTTCACTTTTTTTCATATGAAATTTTTCTTAACTTTTATTATGAAGGCAAAAATACTTAAGTTATTTAAAGTGCATTTTACATGAAATACATAAAAATTGATAAAGTAGTCGAAGTCAATGGACAATTTGACCAGTTCAAAAATTTTTCAAATGAAATTTTCATATGTTTTGTGAGTTTACTTCATTTCATATGAAATTTGACTTAACTTTATTTCATATAAAATCTTTTCAACTTTTACTTTTTTATGAAATTTTTCTTATATTACTTTATATGTAGCGAAAAGAAGTTAAATCACTTGAGTTGTGAGAAGAACATAGGTAAAACTTCATATAAAATCATGAAAATTGGTATTTTTAGGCCATGGATTTAAAAAAAATTCATGGTCTACTGTGTTTGTCGGAGCGAGTTTGTGCGTAACAGGCAGAAGGAGGCGTCTCCGACCCCATAAACTATATATATTCTGAATCAGTATCAACAGCCGAGTCGATTGATATCTGTCTGTCTGTCCGTTTGTCCGTCTGTCCGTCTGTACGTCTGTATGAACGCCTGGATCTCAGCAACTATAAGAGCTAGAGAAATAAAATTTTGTGACAACATACGTGTATATCCGGGTGTCTCAAAGTATTTTTTGAAATTTGGCCACGCCCCTTCCCGCCTCTGTAAATCAGTAATAACAGTTTAATATACACAATATACACCCAACAACAAAAGTTGTAAATCTCACATGACAAATACCTTTTCTGAAAATTTCATAGAAATCGGACTTTAAACAATACTCAATTTGAACGTATACTTATGCGCATATTAAGACATAATTTACGCATCATACCGAATTTCGAATCGGAGTCGGACACACTGCATTTTACAAAACTCTTTATTTATTTTATAGAATGGTAACATAATTAGCTCATAATGCATCTTTGCCGATCAATCAATAAGTGAGGCGGTGGCTTAGTGGTTAGAGTGGCGGACAGCGGTACTGCGCGTGTGGGTTCGAATCCCACGTGAGGCCGGTTGGTGCAACTTTTTATTTTTTATTTATTTTTTTGGTTATTTTTTTATTCTTATAAGCTTAAATGAAAGCTACAGTTATTTAATTAAATATCAATAAAAATAGTTTTCAAAAATTAAATCTCATGTTTTTTTTTGCAATATTTAAGACAATCAATAAGTTACGAATGTTAGAGCGGAACGCCGATACATGCATGTCTGCATTTGCACATTTACGTTTCGGCGTCCCGCTCTAACACACATCAATTGCCGTATTCGGCGTATGTACGCAACTGTCAGATTTGTGCAACATTCGGTAAAGTTTATAAAAGTGTTCTAATTAAATATGTTGCGTACCAAAAAACTTAAAAAGTATTGTTTGTTAAAATTTAAAATTATTTAATAGAAAAGAAAGAAAGAAAGGAAAACATGTCACACATTGATTGCGGTTGCATTCGAACTCGAGCACTGTCAACATCATTGGTCTTCGAATCCGGCACACACTCCACTAAGCTACTATACAACTTCCGCGGCGGCCACTACTGTTTGACTAAAGCAAAAATGCATACATAAACTTATTGCTCTCTTGCCCTACCTAATGCTTATAATTCTTGTCTATTCGCTTTTGCATTATTTATGCATTCTTCTTCTTCTATCCGTCAATTAAATTTGTGCGTGTCATTCGAATAAAATAATAAGAATATAACGTTTATATTTTTAAATGCTTAATAATAATCCAAATAATACAAAATTTTCATTATAAATAACGGAAAATAAATGATAAACGGTATACTATAAACGGTATACTATAAAAATAAACGGTATACTATAATAATCCATGGCCTTCTACAGTCAGCACATGACTGTAGCGTTCGACCGGTTTTTATGGAAAATTTGACCAGTTTGCGGATGACGTGACAAAAAACCTCTATAGGTAGAGTGCTGTTGCGCAAAAAAAAAATTTCATTGACTGTGAAGTGTTGTCTTGCCGGCAATGTTTTTTAAATATATGAAGGCAAAAAAAATGAAGTTATTCAAAGTGTGTTTTACATGAAATACATTAAAATTGATAATTTATTATTAAAAAAAAATTGCTTTTGGGATTTAACTTTATTTCAAATAAAATTTGACTTAACTTTTAAATTTTGACAAACAAATTTCTCATATGTTATGTGAGTTAACTTCATTTCATATGAAAATTTGACTTCACTTTATTTCATATGAAATTTTTCTTAACTTTTATTTTCTATGATATTTTTCTTATGTTTCTTTATATGTAACGAAAAAAATCAAATTAAATCACTTGAGTTGTGAGAAGAATATAGGTAAAACTTCATATAAAATTATGAAAATTGCTATTTTTTAATGGAAAATTTGACCAGTTTACGGATGGTGTGACAGAAACTTCTATAGGTACAGCGATGTTGCCCAAAATGTGAAATTTCATTGACTCTGGAGTGTTATCTTGCCGGCAATGTTATTTAAATATATGAAGGCAAAAATAATTAAGTTATTTAAAGTGAATTTTACATGAAATACATAAAAATTGATAAAGTAGTCGAAGTTAATGGAAAATTTGACCAGTTTAAAAATTTTTTCAAATGAAAATTTCATAAGTTTTGTGAATTTACTTCATTTCATATGAAATTTGACTTCACTTTATTTCACACAAAATCTTTTCAACTTTTATTTTCTACGAAATTTTTCTTATATTTCTTTACATGTAACGAAAAGAAGTTAAATCACTTGAGTTGTGAGAAGAATATAGGTAAAACTTCATATAAAATCATGAAAATTGGTCTTTTTTTATGGAAAATTTGACCAGTTTGCGGATAGCGTGACAAAAAACCTCTATAGGTAGAGTAATGTTGCCCAAAAAGTGAAATTTCATAGACTGTGGAGTGTTTTCTTGCCGGCAATGTTATTAAAATATATGAAGTCAAAAATAATGAAGTTATTTAAAGTGTACTTTACATGAAATACATTAAAATTGATAAATTTTTAGGGGTCAATGGAAAACTTGACCAGTTTGAAAATTTTTTCTTATGAAATTTTCATATGTTATGTGATTTAATTTCATTTCATATAACATTTATCTTTGAAAATTTGCCAAATAAAAAAAATTTCTTATGGTATTTAACTTTATTTCATATAAAATTTAACTTAACTTTTGAAATTGACAAACAATTTTTCATATGTTATGTGAGTTAACTTTATTTCATATGAAATTTTTCTTAACTTTTATTTTCTATGAAATTTTTCTTATATTTCTTTATATGCAACGAAAAAAAATCAAATTAAATCACTTGAGTTTTGAGAAGAATATAGGTAATATAGGTTGAAAATTTTTTCATATGAAATTTTCATATGTTATGTGATTTAACTTCATTTCATATGAAATTTGTCTTTGGAAATTTGCCAAATGAATTTTTCATATGAAATTTTGATTGATATGTGATTTAACTTCATTTCATATAAAAATTGAATATACTTTTGCTAACTTGACAAAAAAAAATTTCTTATGTGATTTAACTTTATTTCATATAAAATTTGACTTACTTATTTTTTCAAATTTGACAAACAAATTTTTCATATGATATGTGAGTTAACTTCATTTCATATGAAAGTTGAGTTCACTTTATTTCATATGAAATTTTTCTTAACTTTTGTTAAGAAGGCAAAGATAATGAAGTTATTTAAAGTGTATTTTACATGTAATACATGTAAATTGATGAAGTAGTCGAAGTCAATAGAAAATTTGACCAGATAAAAAATTTTCTCAAATGAAATTTTCATATGTTTTGTAAGTTTACTTCATTTCATATAAAATTTGTCTTTGGAAATTTGCCAAATAAAAAAAAATTTCTTATGGGATTTAACTTTATTTCATATAAAATTTGACTTAACTTTTGAACTTTGACAAGCAAATTTTTCATATGTTATGTGAGTTAACTTCATTTCATATGAAATTTGACTTCACTTTATTTCATATGAAATTTTTCTTAACTTTTATTATGAAAGCAAAAATAATTAAATTATTTAGAGTGTATTTTACATGAAATTCATGAAAATTGGTAAACTAGTCAAAGTCAATGGAAAATTTGACCGGTTAAAAAAGATTTTTCAACTGAAATTTTCATATGTTTTGTAACTTTACTTCATTTCATATGAAATTTGACTTCACTTTATTTCATATAAAATCTTTTCAACTTTTATTTTCTATGAAATTTTTCTTATATTACTTCATATGTAAAGAAAAGAAGTTAGATCACTTGAGATGTAGGAAGAATATAGGTAAAATTTCATATACAATCATGAAAATGGTGTTTTTTAATGGAAAATTTGAAACGTTTGCGGATGGCGTGACAAAAAACCTCTATAGGTAGGAGGAGTGTTGTCTTGCCGCCAATGTTATTTAAATATATGAAGACAAAAAGAATGATGTTATTTAAAATGTACTTTACATGAAATACATTAAAATTGATAAATTACTAGGAGTCAAGGAAAACTTGACCAGTTTGAAAATTTTTTCCATGTACATTTTCATATGTTATGTGATTTAACTTCATTTCATATAAAATTTGTCTTTGGAAATTGGCCAAATAAAAAAAAAATTTCTTATAGGATTCAACTTTATTTCATATAAAATTTGACTTAACTTTTGAAATTGATAAACAATTTTTTCATATGTTATGTGAGTTAACTTCATTTCATATGAAATTTGACTTCAGTTTATTTAATATGAAATTTTTCTTAACTTTTATTATGAAGGCAAAAATAATAAAGTTATTTGAAGTGCATTTTGCATGAAATACATGAAAATTGATAAAGTAGTCGAAGTCAATGGAAAACTTGACCAGTTTGAAAATTTTTTCATATGAAATTTTCATATGTTATGTGATTTAACTTCATTTCATATGAAATTTGTCTTTGGAAATTTGCCAAATGAATTTTTCATATGAAATTTTGATTGATATGTGATTTAACTTCATTTCATATAAAAATTGAATATACTTTTGCTAATTTGACAAAAAAAAAATTTCTTATGTGATTTAACTTTATTTCATATTAAATTTGACTTATTTTTTCAAATTTGACAAACAAATTTTTCATATGATATGTGAGTTAACTTCATTTCATATGAAAGTTGAGTTCACTTTTATTTCATATGCAATTTTTCTTAACTTTTATAATGAAGGCAAAAATAATTAAGTTATTTAAAGTGCATTTTACATGAAATACATGAAAATTGATAAAGTAGTCGAAGTTAATGGAATATTTGACCAGTTTGAAAATTTTTTCCATTGACATTTTCATATGTTATGTTATTTAACTTCATTTCATATAAAATTTGTCTTTGGAAATTGGCCAAATAAAAAAAAAATTTCTTATGGTATTTAACTTTATTTCATAAAAAATTTAACTTAACTTTTGAAATTGACAAACAATTTTTTCATATGTTATGTGAGTTAACTTCATTTCATATGAAATTTGACTTCACTTTATTTCATATGAAATTTTTCTTAACTTTTATTTTCTATGAAATTTTTCTTACATTACTTTATATGTAACGAAAAGAAGTTAAATCACTTGAGTTGTATAAAGATTATAATATAGGTAAAACTTCATATAAAATCATGAAAATTGGTATTTTTTATGGAAAATTTGACGAGTTTGCGGATGGCGTGACAAAAAATCTATAGGTACAGTGATGTTGCCCAAAAAGTGAAATTTCATTGACTGTGGAGTGTTGTCTTGCTGAAAAATTTTTTCAAATGAAATTTTCATATATTTTGTGAGTTTACTTCATTTCATATGAAATTTGACTTCACTTTATTTTATATAAAATATTTCAACTTTTATTTTCTATGAAAATTTTCTTATATTTCTTTACATGTAACGAAAGGAAGTTAAATCACATGAGTTGTGAGAAGTTGTATGGAAAATTTGACGAGTTTGCGGATGGCGTGACAAAAAACCTCTATAGGTACAGTGATGTTGCCCAAAAAGTGCAATTTCATTGACTGTGGAGTGTTGTCTTGCCGGCAATATTATTTAAATATATGAAGGCAAAAAGTATGAAGTTATTTAAAATATACTTTACATGAAATACATTAAAATTGATAAATTATAAGGAGTCAATGGAAAACTTGACCGGTTTGAAAATTTTTTCATATGAAATTTTCATATGTTATGTGATTTAACTTCATTTCATATGAAATTTGTGTTTGGAAATTTGCCAAATAAATTTTTCATATGAAATTTTGATTGATATGTGATTTAACTTTATTTCATATGAAAATTGAATCTACTTTTGCAAACTTGACAAAAAAAATTTCTTATGTGATTTAACTTTATTTCATATAAAATTTGACTTAACTTTTCAAATTTGACAAACAAATTTTTCATATGATATGTGAGTTAACTTCATTTCATATGAAATTTGAGTTCACTTTACTTCATATGAAGTTTTTCTTAACTTTTGTTAAGAAGGCAAAGATAATGAAGTTATTTAAAGTGTATTTTACATGAAATACATGTAAATTGATGAAGTAGTCGAAGTCAATGGCAAATTTGATCAGCTGAAAAATTTTTTCAAATGAAATTTTCATATGTTTTGTGAGTTTACTTCATTTCATATAAAATTTGTCTTTGGAAATTTGCCAATTAAAAAAAATTTCTTATGGGATTTAACTTTATTTCATATAAAATTTGACTTAACTTTTTAAGTTTGACAAGCAAATTTTTCATATGTTATATGAGTTAACTTCATTTCATATGAAATTTGACTTCACTTTATTTCATATGAAATTTTTCTTAACTTTTATTATGAAAGCAAAAATAATTAAATTATCTAAAGTGTATTTTACATGAAATACATGGAAATTGGTAAACTAGTCAAAGTCAATGGAAAATTTGACCGGTTAAAAAAGATTTTTCAACTGAAATTTTCATATGTTTTGTAACTTTACTTCATTTTACATGAAATTTGACTTCACTTTATTTCATACAAAATCTTTTCAACTTTTATTTTTTATAAAATTTTTCTTATATTACTTCATATGTAACGAAAAGAAGTTAAATCACATGAGTTGTACGAAGAATATAGGTAAAATTTCATATAAAATCATGAAAATTGGTGTTTTTTATGGAAAATTTGACAAGTTTGCGGATGGCGTGCAAAAAACATCTATAGGAAGAGTGATGTTACGCAAAAAGTGAAATTTCATTGACTGTGGAGTGTTGTCTTGCGCCAATGTTATTTAAATATATGAACGCAAAAGAATGAAGTTATTTAAAATATACTTTACATGAAATACATTCAAATTGCTACATTACTAGGAGTCAATAGAAAACTTGACCAGTTTGAAAATTTTTTCATATGAAATTTTTTAACTTCATTTCATATGAAATTTGTCTTTGGAAATTTGCCAAATGAATTTTTCATATGAAATTTTGATTGATATGTGATTTAACTTCATTTCATATGAAAATTGAATCTACTTTTGCAAACTTGACAAAAAAAATTTCTTATGTGATTTAACTTTATTTCATATAAAATTTGACTTAACTTTTCAAATTTGACAAACAAATTTTTCATATGATATGTGAGTTAACTTCATTTCATATGAAATTTGACTTCACTTTATTTCATATGAAATTTTTCTTAATTTTTATTTTGAAAGCAAAAATAATTTAATTATTTAAAGTGTATTTTACATGAAATACATGAAAATTGGTAAACTAGTCAAAGTCAATGGAAAATTTTACCAGTTTGCGGATGGCGTGACAAAAAACTTCTATAGGTAGAGTGATGTTGCGCAAAAAGTGAAATTTCCTGGATTGTGAAGTGTTGTCTTGCCGGAAATGTTTTTAAAATATAGTAAGGAAAAGGTAATGAAGTTAGTTAAAGTGTATTTTACATGAAATACATTAAAATTGATAAATTATTAGGGGTCAATGGAAAGCTTGACCAGTTTGAAAATTTTTCTTATGACATATTCATATGTTATGTGATTTAACTTCATTTCATATAAAATTTGTCTTTGCAAATTTGCCAAAAAAAAAAATTTCTTATGGGATTTAACTTTATTTCATATAAAATTTGACTTAACTTTTGAAATTGACAAACAAATTTTTGATATGTTATGTGAGTTAACTTCATTTTATATAAAATTTGTCTTTGGAAATTTGCCAAATAAAAAAAAAATTTCTTATGGGATTAAACTTTCTTTCATATAAAATTTGACTTAGCTTTTGAAATTGATAAACAAATTTTTCATATGTTATGTGAGTTAACTTCATTTCATATGAAATTTGACTTCACTTTATTCCATATGAAATTTTTCTTAACTGTTATAATGAAGGCAAAAATAATTAAGTTATTTAAAGTGTATTTTACACGAAATACATGAAAATTGATAAAGCAGTCGGAGTCCACCGAAAATTTGACCGGTTTAAAAAATTTTTTTATATGCAATTTTTATATATTTTGTGAGTTTACTTCATTTTATATGAAATTTGACTCCACTTATGTCATATGAAATCTTTTCAACTTTCATTTTCTATGAAATTTTTCTTATATTACTTTATATGTAACGAAAAGAAGTTAAATCACTTGAGTTGTATGAAGATTATAATATAGGTAAAACTTCATATAAAATCATGAAAATTGGTATTTTTTTATGGAAAATTTGACGAGTTTGCGGATGGCGTGACAAAAAATCTATAGGTACAGTGATGTTGCCCAAAAAGTGAAATTTCATTGACTGTGGAGTGTTGTCTTGCCGGCAATGTTATTTAAATACATGAAGGCAAAAAGTATGAAGTTATTTAAAGTGTACTTTACATGAAATACATTAAAATTGATCAATTATAAGGAGTCAATGGAAAACTTGACCAGTTTGAAAATTTTTTCATATGAAATTTTCATATGTTATGTGATTTAATTTCATTTCATATGAAATTTGTCTTTGAAATTTGCCAAATAAATTTTTCATATGAAATTTTGATTGATATGTGATTTAACTTCATTTCATATGAAAATTTAATCTACTTTTGCAAACTTGACAAAATAAAAATTTCTTATGGGATTTAACTTTATTTCATATAAAATTTGACTTTACTTTTGAAATTTGACAAAAAATTGTTTAATATGTTATGTGAGTTAACTTCATTACATATGAAATAAAGTGAAAACAAATTTTTCTTAACTTTTATTATGAAGGAAAAGATAATGAAGTTATTTAAAGTGCATTTTACATGAAATACATGAAAATTGATAAAGAAGTCGAAGTCAATGGAAAATTTAACCAGCTGAAAAATTTTTTCAAATGAAATTTTCATATATTTTGTGAGTTTACTTCATTATGAAATTTGACTTCACTTTATTTTATATAAAATATTTCAACTTTTATTTTCTATGAAAATTTTCTTATATTTCTTTACATGTAACGAAAGGAAGTTAAATCACATGAGTTGTGAGAAGTTGTATGGAAAATTTGACGAGTTTGCGGATGGCGTGACAAAAAACCTCTATAGGTACAGTGATGTTGCCCAAAAAGTGCAATTTCATTGACTGTGGAGTGTTGTCTTGCCGGCAATATTATTTAAATATATGAAGGCAAAAAGTATGAAGTTATTTAAAATATACTTTACATGAAATACATTAAAATTGATAAATTATAAGGAGTCAATGGAAAACTTGACCGGTTTGAAAATTTTTCATATGAAATTTTCATATGTTATGTGATTTAACTTCATTTCATATGAAATTTGTGTTTGGAAATTTGCCAAATAAATTTTTCATATGAAATTTTGATTGATATGTGATTTAACTTTATTTCATATGAAAATTGAATCTACTTTTGCAAACTTGACAAAAAAAATTTCTTATGTGATTTAACTTTATTTCATATAAAATTTGACTTAACTTTTCAAATTTGACAAACAAATTTTTCATATGATATGTGAGTTAACTTCATTTCATATGAAATTTGAGTTCACTTTACTTCATATGAAGTTTTTCTTAACTTTTGTTAAGAAGGCAAAGATAATGAAGTTATTTAAAGTGTATTTTACATGAAATACATGTAAATTGATGAAGTAGTCGAAGTCAATGGCAAATTTGATCAGCTGAAAAATTTTTTCAAATGAAATTTTCATATGTTTTGTGAGTTTACTTCATTTCATATAAAATTTGTCTTTGGAAATTTGCCAATTAAAAAAAGTTTCTTATGGGATTTAACTTTATTTCATATAAAATTTGACTTAACTTTTTAAGTTTGACAAGCAAATTTTTCATATGTTATATGAGTTAACTTCATTTCATATGAAATTTGACTTCACTTTATTTCATATGAAATTTTTCTTAACTTTTATTATGAAAGCAAAAATAATTAAATTATCTAAAGTGTATTTTACATGAAATACATGGAAATTGGTAAACTAGTCAAAGTCAATGGAAAATTTGACCGGTTAAAAAGATTTTTCAACTGAAATTTTCATATGTTTTGTAACTTTACTTCATTTTACATGAAATTTGACTTCAC
Organism: Zaprionus gabonicus; assembly: GCA_018903695.1. Lineage (NCBI taxonomy): Eukaryota > Metazoa > Arthropoda > Insecta > Diptera > Drosophilidae > Zaprionus > Zaprionus gabonicus. The sequence continues at coordinate 11,010 of JAEIFO010000567.1, forward strand.
TTTATTTCATACAAAATCTTTTCAACTTTTATTTTTTATAAAATTTTTCTTATATTACTTCATATGTAACGAAAAGAAGTTAAATCACATGAGTTGTACGAAGAATATAGGTAAAATTTCATATAAAATCATGAAAATTGGTGTTTTTTATGGAAAATTTGACAAGTTTGCGGTTGGCGTGCAAAAAACATCTATAGGAAGAGTGATGTTACGCAAAAAGTGAAATTTCATTGACTGTGGAGTGTTGTCTTGCGCCAATGTTATTTAAATATATGAACGCAAAAGAATGAAGTTATTTAAAATATACTTTACATGAAATACATTCAAATTGCTACATTACTAGGAGTCAATAGAAAACTTGACCAGTTTGAAAATTTTTTCATATGAAATTTTTTAACTTCATTTCATATGAAATTTGTCTTTGGAAATTTGCCAAATGAATTTTTCATATGAAATTTTGATTGATATGTGATTTAACTTCATTTCATATGAAATTTGACTTCACTTTATTTCATATGAAATTTTTCTTAATTTTTATTTTGAAAGCAAAAATAATTAAATTATTTAAAGTGTATTTTACATGAAATACATGAAAATTGGTAAACTAGTCAAAGTCAATGGAAAATTTTACCAGTTTGCGGATGGCGTGACAAAAAACTTCTATAGGTAGAGTGATGTTGCGCAAAAAGTGAAATTTCCTGGATTGTGAAGTGTTGTCTTGCCGGAAATGTTTTTAAAATATAGTAAGGAAAAGGTAATGAAGTTAGTTAAAGTGTATTTTACATGAAATACATTAAAATTGATAAATTATTAGGGGTCAATGGAAAGCTTGACCAGTTTGAAAATTTTTTCTTATGACATATTCATATGTTATGTGATTTAACTTCATTTCATATAAAATTTGTCTTTGCAAATTTGCCAAAAAAAAAAAATTTCTTATGGGATTTAACTTTATTTCATATAAAATTTGACTTAACTTTTGAAATTGACAAACAAATTTTTGATATGTTATGTGAGTTAACTTCATTTTATATAAAATTTGTCTTTGGAAATTTGCCAAATAAAAAAAAATTTCTTATGGGATTAAACTTTCTTTCATATAAAATTTGACTTAGCTTTTGAAATTGATAAACAAATTTTTCATATGTTATGTGAGTTAACTTCATTTCATATGAAATTTGACTTCACTTTATTCCATATGAAATTTTTCTTAACTGTTATAATGAAGGCAAAAATAATTAAGTTATTTAAAGTGTATTTTACACGAAATACATGAAAATTGATAAAGCAGTCGGAGTCCACCGAAAATTTGACCGGTTTAAAAAATTTTTTTATATGCAATTTTTATATATTTTGTGAGTTTACTTCATTTTATATGAAATTTGACTCCACTTATGTCATATGAAATCTTTTCAACTTTCATTTTCTATGAAATTTTTCTTATATTACTTTATATGTAACGAAAAGAAGTTAAATCACTTGAGTTGTATGAAGATTATAATATAGGTAAAACTTCATATAAAATCATGAAAATTGGTATTTTTTATGGAAAATTTGACGAGTTTGCGGATGGCGTGACAAAAAATCTATAGGTACAGTGATGTTGCCCAAAAAGTGAAATTTCATTGACTGTGGAGTGTTGTCTTGCCGGCAATGTTATTTAAATACATGAAGGCAAAAAGTATGAAGTTATTTAAAGTGTACTTTACATGAAATACATTAAAATTGATCAATTATAAGGAGTCAATGGAAAACTTGACCAGTTTGAAAATTTTTTCATATGAAATTTTCATATGTTATGTGATTTAATTTCATTTCATATGAAATTTGTCTTTGGAAATTTGCCAAATAAATTTTTCATATGAAATTTTGATTGATATGTGATTTAACTTCATTTCATATGAAAATTTAATCTACTTTTGCAAACTTGACAAAATAAAAATTTCTTATGGGATTTAACTTTATTTCATATAAAATTTGACTTTACTTTTGAAATTTGACAAAAAATTGTTTAATATGTTATGTGAGTTAACTTCATTACATATGAAATAAAGTGAAAATCAAATTTTTCTTAACTTTTATTATGAAGGAAAAGATAATGAAGTTATTTAAAGTGCATTTTACATGAAATACATGAAAATTGATAAAGAAGTCGAAGTCAATGGAAAATTTAACCAGCTGAAAAATTTTTTCAAATGAAATTTTCATATATTTTGTGAGTTTACTTCATTTATGAAATTTGACTTCACTTTATTTTATATAAAATATTTCAACTTTTATTTTCTATGAAAATTTTCTTATATTTCTTTACATGTAACGAAAGGAAGTTAAATCACATGAGTTGTGAGAAGTTGTATGGAAAATTTGACGAGTTTGCGGATGGCGTGACAAAAAACCTCTATAGGTACAGTGATGTTGCCCAAAAAGTGCAATTTCATTGACTGTGGAGTGTTGTCTTGCCGGCAATATTATTTAAATATATGAAGGCAAAAAGTATGAAGTTATTTAAAATATACTTTACATGAAATACATTAAAATTGATAAATAATAAGGAGTCAATGGAAAACTTGACCGGTTTGAAAATTTTTTCATATGAAATTTTCATATGTTATGTGATTTAACTTCATTTCATATGAAATTTGTGTTTGGAAATTTGCCAAATAAATTTTTCATATGAAATTTTGATTGATATGTGATTTAACTTTATTTCATATGAAAATTGAATCTACTTTTGCAAACTTGACAAAAAAAATTTCTTATGTGATTTAACTTTATTTCATATAAAATTTGACTTAACTTTTCAAATTTGACAAACAAATTTTTCATATGATATGTGAGTTAACTTCATTTCATATGAAATTTGAGTTCACTTTTATTTCATATGAAGTTTTTCTTAACTTTTTGTTAAGAAGGCAAAGATAATGAAGATATTTAAAGTGTATTTTACATGAAATACATGTAAATTGATGAAGTAGTCGAAGTCAAAGGCAAATTTGATCAGCTGAAATTTTTTTCAAATGAAATTTTCATATGTTTTGTGAGTTCACTTCATTTCATATAAAATTTGTCTTTGGAAATTTGCCAATTAAAAAAAATTTCTTATGGGATTTAACTTTATTTCATATAAAATTTGACTTAACTTTTGAACTTTGAAAAACAAATTTTTCATATGTTATGTCAGTTTACTTCATTTCATATGAAATTTGCCTTCACTTTATTTCATATGAAATTATTCTTAATTTTTATTATGAAAGGAAAAATACTTAAATTATTTAAAGTGTATTTTACATGAAATAGATGGAAATTGGTAAACTAGTCAAAGTCAATGCAAAATTTGACCGGTTAAAAAGATTTTTCAACTGAAATTTTCATATGTTTTGTGACTTTACTTCATTTCATATGAAATTTGACTTCACTTTATTTCATATAAAATCTTTTCAAATTTTATTTTCTATGAATTTTTTCTTGTAATACCTTATCTGTAGCGAAAAGAAGTTAAATCACTTGAGTTGTGAGAAGAATATAGGTAAAATTTCATATAAAATAATACAAATTTTAATTTTCCTTTGGAAAATTTGACCAGCTTGCGGATGGCGTGACCAAAAACCTCTATAGGTAGAGTGATGCAAAAAGCAAAATTTCATTGACTGTGGTGTGTTGTCTGTTGGTATTTTAAGGTTTATTGAGTAAAAGGGTTTACAAAGTTTAATTAGAGTTATGTTTGTTGACGACGCGCGCTGTTGACGTTATACACAGACCGGTAAGGCTTTCGGGCGATTACTACTGACTGCACAGTTTAGTGTGACCAGAGGACACGGACAAGTAGGATTGCCAGATGCATTTCCAACACTTCCCCTCAGATGGCACCTTACTTATGGATCTGTCTCATGCCTAACGCTTCAATGCATGAGAAATGCTTTGGACTCGATAGTCCTTTGGTCATACATCTGCCGGCATCTCGTCTGTCGGGATGTATTTCACATTGATGTCATTCTTCTCAACCAGTTCTCGCAGAAAGTGGTAACGGATGTCAATGTGCTTCGTCCGTTTGTGGAATACCGGATTCCTTGTGAGCTGACCAGCTCCCTGGTTGTCGTTGTAGATTGTGGTGACACCCAGTTGCCCCATAATCTCTTGCAGAAAACTTAGTAGGTGGACGGCTTCCTTCGACGATTCGGACAGCGCCATGTATTCTGCTTCAGTACTTGACAACGCAACAGTTCGTTGTTTGCGGCATTCCCAGGATATCGCCGCATTGGATATCTTGAATGCAAAACCTGTAAAAGATCTACGATCGTTAGGATTCGCTGCCCAGTCGGCATCTGCATAGCCGACCAATTGTTCACCGGTTTGCGTGAACAATAATCCATGGTTTGGAGTCCCCTTGAAATAACGCAAAACCCTCTTAGCTGCAACCCAGTGTTGTTTGCTGTAAGACGTGTTGTATTGGCTTAGGACACTGACGGCGTGTGCAATATCTGGACGGGAAGTTACTGCCAGCCACATCAGGGCTCCAACCAAACTCTGGTACGGGATTTTCAATAACTCAGCTTTCTCTTCTTCAGTCTGCGGGCACATCTCGACTGATAGCTTCTCATTCACTTTTATTGGTGTTCTCGCTGGTTTGCAATTCTCCATGTTGAATTGCTTCAAAACATCCTTCACGTATTTCGACTGGCACATCGAAAAACTCTTCATTTCTTTGTTTTGGGAAAACTCGATTCCCAAACAATACGACAGCTTTCCAAGGTCTTTCATGTCAAACTTCTTTGACAATTCGGATTTTAAATGAGCCACCATATGCTCATCATTTGCAGCGACGATCAGGTCATCCACATACAGTGCCACTATGATGATCCTGTCTCCCTTTTTATTAAAATAAACACATTCATCTGCTGCAACTGTCCGTAGGCCCTCGTCCTTCAATTTGCTGTCCAGTTTTAAAGCCTTTTCCAGCCTGCCTTGACCATACTTTTGCCTTTCATTGGGTGGCAATATTTGGCCAAACTCTGCTGGGACGCTGATGTAGAGTTCCTCCTCTATGTCTCCAAGTATGCGCTGTTGAAGTCCAATTGGTATACATCAAGTTCTAGCTCTACAGCAAGAGCTATTACTGCCCGTATGGAACCGATTCGGGCTACTGGGGAATACGTTTCATTGTAGTCTATCCCCTCTCTCTGCGTGAATCCTCTAGCTACCAGTCGCGCTTTGGGACAATCCACTTCACCACTCGACTTGTACTTGGTCCGTAGCACCCATTTGGTATCGATGACTTTCATTCCAGGTTGGCGTCTTACAACTTGCCAAGTGCCACTCCTTTGGAGAGCCCTGTATTCGCTCAACATCGCGTCTTTCCACTCAGGACCATGTGCTCCTTTGAGAGCGTCGCACCCTGTAATCTCGTCGCTGCTTCTTACTAAACACGTAGATTCGAAGAACTCATCTTCCGACTCAGAATCGTTTGGAGCTGCAACGATCTGATTGTGGATTAGTTTCGGTCTGCCAGGTTTACCTGTACGCTGTTTCCTTGGCCTGCCACGCTTCATTTGCACCTCCGGATGGACTTCCTCTGATGAACTTTCACTCTCGCTATCAGTTTCCTTTTGACTCGTAGGTACGCTCTCTACGTTTATTCCATCCGATTCTGTAAATTCATCATAGGTGCTGTCTTTACCAAATTGATTTGTAAAGACCACGTCACGACTCTTCAGCACAGTTCTTGCTTCCGGGTCATACAGCCTTTATGCCTTTGCATAGCTGCAGTATCCTACAAATATGCATTTCCTCGATTTTGCAGTGAACTTGCCTTTTGGCCGCTTGTTGAGCGAATACACAATTTGCCCAAACGTGCGCAGATCTTTCACTACTGGAATACGTCTATTCCACAGTTTAAACGGTGTTTCGCCACACAGGCTACTCTACGGACATCTGTTCCTTATGTAGTTTGCAGTGTTCACTGCTTCAGCCCAATAGCTTGGAGGAAGTGCTGCCTGTATCATCATACAGCGTGCCATTTCCACTAGCGTCCTATTCTTACGCTCGGCTGCTCCGTTTTGCTGTGGGGTATACTCGACTGTGAATTCGTGCTGAATACCTGCACCCGCTAGGTGCTTCTTGAATTCGTTGTTCGTATATTCCGTGCCATTGTCTGATCGCAATGTCTTCAGCTTCTTTCCTGTCTTCCGTTCGGCAAAGTTTTGTAACTCCTTGAATTTTTCAAAAACTTCCGATTTTGCTTTGATTGTATATAGTTCGCACCACTTGGAATGGTCGTCTATAAATGTTACGAAATAACGGCTGCCACCATGACTGTGCACACGCATGGGACCACACACGTCGCTGTGCACTAATTCTAACACTTCTCTGGATCTGGAGTATGACGTTGGGAACGGCATCTGAGATTGCCTCTTACTCCCTGGACCATACCTTGCTGTATGGCGGCTTTGAGATCCTTTTCATTGAGATGGCCAAAACGCTCATGCCATTCTTTAATGTCGTTTTGCCTGTGGCTTGATACTTGACAGCTCTCACTTATTTCTTCCGTATAGTAAAGATCTAACTTACGTTTGGCTCTAAACACAACTTGGCCATTTGATGCTCTTACTATTTCTGCTCCGTCCTTCTTAAACAAAACATTATGATCACATATCTTTGAGACGGACAACAGATTCTCTCTTAAATCAGGGACGTACAGCGTCTAGGTTAACGGCAAACCTTTTCGTTGGATAAAACGGTACTAATCCACAACCCTCTATTTCTGTAGAGTCACTGTTCGCGAGCTTTAGATTTGAACACTCTGCTGTACTGACCTTTTCAAATCGGTCTTTCTGTGAGCACATGTGTGATGTTGCTCCAGAATCCAAACACCAGCCTTTCTGCTCGCTATTGACAGATCTTGCTATTTCTGCCTTTATGCTGGACTTTTCATTACTGCTTTGGCTTTTTGATTTACACTCCGCTGCTTTATTACCAATTTTTCCGCATTCATAGCATCTGAACTTAATCTTCTGTTCAGTTTTCCTTTCCTTTTCCTTATTGTTCTTGCCCTTTTTGTTAGACTCACTACTATTTCTTTTCCGGGCTTCATACTCGTCAAGCAATTTGATCTTGAGAGCTTCCGGTGACAATAAGGTGTCCTGCGTTTCGATCGCTACACGAAACGGCTCGTATTCTTCGGGAATGCTATACAACAATAGTATGGCTAGCAAGTCGTTTATATTTATAAACTCTACTTCGTTTAGTTTATCAACGATATCGAAAAACTTATCGATGTGATTTCTCATATCACCGCCGTTGCTTAATTTACACAAAATTAGCGACTTCAATAGGGATGCTTTACGAGCTGGCCCTTTAGATTGATTAGATCATGCAGCTTTCTCCATACTTCACATGACGTGTCACAGTTCTTCACTTGCTTCAGTTCTGTAGTTGACATAGACAGAATCAAGTTTGTTTTTGCCTTCGCATCTTGATTGTCCCACTGTGCACTGTTTTCTTCGGTTTTAAGATATGATCCGTTAACATATTTCCAATTGTCATTTTTAATTAGCAGCGCTTGAATTTGAATTTTCCAAGTATCAAAATTGTCTTTGCCCAAAGGCTCGATTCGAAAATTGTTAACACTCATGTTAACTAATGTTTCTATTTCAGAACTCGATACTTCTGAAATTTCTACCGCACGTTTGCTACACAAGCAAATAACTGTTCCTATGCTACACAAGCATTCAAAACCGTTACTGTGGCGACACACGCACACAAAACCGACGCAACCGACAACAACAGCAATACAACGTACAAACGATCTTTCTGGCGCCACTTACACACACAGAAGTTCTTGGTAAATTCTTCGATTTGAATTTCACCACCGATCTCTATTCTTGCACACGACTTTATGCAATTAAGCTACACAAGCGAAAATTGCAAACTCTTCATTTTAAGCCTTTTACACCCAAGCAGTGGAAGCGTGCTGGGCCCATAACCTGTTGGTATTTTAAGGTTTATTGAGTAAAAGGGTTTACAAAGTTTAATTAGAGTTATGTTTGTTGACGACGCGCGCTCTTGCCGTTATACACAGACCGGTAAGGCTTTCGAGCGATTACTACTGACTGCACAGTTTAGTGTGACCAGAGGACACGGAAAAGTAGGGCTTGCCAGATGCATTTCCAACATTGTCTTTCCGGCAATGTTATTTGTATATATGATGGCAAAAATAATGAAGTTATTTAAAGTGTATTTGAAATCTTATTTGATAAATTATTAAGAGTCAATGGAAAAATTGACCACTGTTTTCATTTGAAATTTTCATATGTTATGTGATTCAACTTCATTTCATATGAAAATTGTTTTTGGAAATTTGCCAAATATATTTTTTATATATATTTTTTTATATGTTATTTAACTTCATTTCATATGAAAATTGAATCTAGCTTTGCAAATTTGACAAAAAAAAAATAATTTTAATGGGATTTAACTTTATTTCATATGAAATTTGACTTAACTTTTGAAATTTGACAAACAATTTTTTCATATGTTATGTGAGTTAACTTCATTTCATTTCTTCATTTTATATAAAATTTGTCTTTGGAAATTGGCTAAATGAATTTTTCATATGAATCATTTTTGATTGATATGTGATTTAACTTCATTGCATATGAAAATTGCAAATTGCAAATGCTACCTTTGCAAATTTGACAAAAAAAATTGCTTATGGGATTTAACTTTATTTCAAATAAAATTTGGCTTAACTTTTGAACTTTGACAAACAAATTTTTCAAATGTTATGTGAGTTAACTTCATTTCATATGAAATTTTTCTTAACTTTTATTATGAAGGCAAAGATAATGAAGTTATTTAAAGTGCATTTTACATGAAATACATGAAAATTGATGAAGTAGTCGAAGTCAATGGAATATTTGACCAGTATAAAAATTTTTCAAATGAAATTTTCATATGTTTTGTGAGTTTACTTCATTTCATATGAAATTTGACTTCACTTTATTTCATATAAAATCTTTTCATCTTTTATTTTCTATGAAATTTTTCTTATAATACCTTATATGTAGCGAAAAGAAGTTAAATCACTTGAGTTGTGAGAAGAATAAAGCTAAAACTTCATATAAAATCATGAAAACTGGTAATTTTTCTTTGGGAAAATTTGACCAGTTTGCGGATGGCGGGACAATAAACCTCTATAGGTAGAGTGATGTTGGGCAAAAAGTGAAATTTCATTGGCTGTGAAGTGTTGTCTTTCCGCCAATGTCATTTAAATATATGAAGGCAAAAAACATGAAGTTATTGAAGGTGTGTTTTACATGAAATACATTAAAATTTATAAATGATTAGTCAATGGAAAACTTGGCCAGTTTGAAAATTATTTCATATGAAATTTTCATGTGATTTAACTTCATTTCATATGAAATTTGTCTTTGGAAATTTGCCAAATGAATTTTTCATATGAAATTTTGATTGATATGTGATATAACTTAGTTTCATTTGAAAATTGAATATACCTTTGCAAATTTGACAAAAAAAAAAAATGCTTATGGGATTAAACTTTATTTTAAATAAAATTTGGCTTAAATTTTGAACTTTGACAAACAAATTTTTCAAATGTTATGTGAGTTAACTTCATTTCATATGAAATTTTTCTTAACTTTTATTATGAAGGCAAAGATAATGAAGTTATTTAAAGTGTATTTTACATGAAATATATGAAAATTGATAAAGTAGTCGAAGTAAATAGAAATTTTCATATGTTTTGTGACTTTACTTCAATTCATATGAAATTTGACTTCACTTTATTTCATATAAAATCTTTTCAACTTTTATTTTCTATGGAATTTTTCTTATATTACTTTATATGTAACGAAAAGAAGTTAAATCACTTGAGTTTTTTGAAGAATATAATATAGGTAAAATTTCGTATAAAATCATGACAATTTGTATTTTTTATGGAAAATTTGACCAGTTTGCGGATGGCGTGACAAAAAACCTCTATAGGTAGAGTGATGCTGCGCAAAAAGTGAAATTTCATTGACTGTGGAGTGTTGTCTTGCCGCCAATGTTATTTAAATATATGAAGGCAAAAAGAATGAAGTTATTTAATGTGTACTTTACATGAAATACATTAAAATTGATAAATTAATGGAGTCAATGGAAAACTTGACCAGTTTGAAAATTTTTTCTTATGACATATTTATATGTTATGTGATTTAACTTTATTTCATATAAAATTTGACTTAACTTTTGAAATTGACAAACAAATTTTTCATATGTTATGTGAGTTAACTTCATTTCATATGAAATTTGACTTCACTTTATTTCATATGAAATTTTTCTTAACTTTTATTATGAAGGCCATAATAATTAAGTTATTTAAAGTGCATTTTACATGAAATACATAAAAATTGATAAAGTAGTCGAAGTTAATGGAAAATTTGACCAGTTTAAAAATTTTTCATATGAAAATTTCATATGTTTTGTGAATTTAATTCATTTCATATGAAATTTGACTTCACTTTATTTTATATACAAACTTTTCAACTTTTATTTTCTATGAAATTTTTCTTATATTTCTTTATGTGTAATGAAAAGAAGTTAAACCACTTGATTTGTGAGAAGAATATATGTAAAACTTTATATAAAATAATGAAAATTGGTATTTTTTTATGGAAAACTTGACCAGGTTGCGGATGGCGTGACAAAAAAACCTCTATAGGTAGTGTGATTTTGCACAAGAAGTGAAATTTCATTGACTGTGAAGTGTTGTCTTGCCGGCAATGTTATTTAAATATATGAAGGAAAAATAATGAAGTTATTTAAAGTGTATTTTACATGAAATACATTAAAATTGATAAATTATTAGGGGTCAATGGAAAACTTGACCAGTTTGAAAATTTTTTCATATGAAATTTTCATATGTTATGTAATTTAACTTCATTTCATATGAAATTTGTCTTTGGAAATTTGCCAAATGAATTTTTCATATGAAATTTTGATTGATATGTGATTTAACTTCATTTCATATGAAAATTGAATCTAGCTTTGCAAATTTGACAAAAAAAATTGCTTATGGGATTTAACTTTATTTCAAATAAAATTTGGCTTAACTTTTGAACTTTGACAAACAAATTTTTCAAATGTTATGTGAGTTAACTTCATTTCATATGAAATTTTTCTTAACTTTTATTATGAAGGCAAAGATAATGAAGTTATTTAAAGTGTATTTTACATGAAATACATGAAAATTGATGAAGAAGTCGAAGTCAATTGAAAATTAGCCCAGCTTAAAAATTTTTCAAATGAAATTTTCATATGTTTTGTGAGTTTACTTCATTTTATATGAAATTTGACTTTGAACTTTGACAAACAAATTTTTCATATGTTATGTCAGTTAACTTCATTTCATATGAAATTTGCCTTCACTTTATTTCATATGAAATTTTTCTTAATTTTTATTATGAAAGCAAAAATAATTAAATTATTTAAAGTGTATTTTACATGAAATACATGAAAATTGGTAAACTAGTCAAAGTCAATGCAAAATTTGACCGGTTAAAAAGATTTTTCAAATGAAATTTTCATATGTTTTGTGACTTTACTTTATTTCATATGAAATTTGACTTCACTTTATTTCACATAAAATCTTTTCAAATTTTATTTTCTATGAATTTTTTCTTGTAATACCTTATCTGTATCGAAAAGAAGTTAAATCACTTGAGTTGTGAGAAGAATATAGGTAAAATTTCATATAAAATAATAAAAATTGGAATTTTCTTATGGAAAATTGAAACCAGCTTGCGGATGGCGTGACAAAAAACCTCTATAGGTAGAGTGATGCAAAAAGCAAAATTTCATTGACTGTGGTGTGTTGTCTGTTGGTATTTTAAGGTTTATTGACTAAAAGGGTTTACAAAGTTTAATTAGAGTTATGTTTGTTGACGACGCGCGCTCTTGCCGTTATACACAGACCGGTAAGGCTTTCGGGCGATTACTACTGACTGCACAGTTTAGTGTGACCAGAGGACACGGAAAAGTAGGGTTGCCAGATGCATTTCCAACACTTCCCCTCAGATGGCATCTTACTTATGATTCTGTCTCATGCCTAACGCTTCAATGCATGAGAAATGCTTTGGACTCGATAGTCTTTTGGTCAATACATCTGCCGGCATCTCGTCTGTCGGGATGTATTTCACATTGATGTCATTCTTCTCAACCAGTTCTCGCACAAAGTGGTAACGGATCTCAATGTGCTTCGTCCGTTTGTGGAATATCGGATTCCTTGTGAGCTGACCAGCTCCCTGGTTGTCGTTGTAGATTGTGGTGACACCCAGTTGCCCCATAATCTCTTGCAGAAAACTTAGTAGGTGGACGGCTTCCTTCGACGATTCGGACAGCGCCATGTATTCTGCTTCAGTACTTGACAACGCAACAGTTCGTTGTTTGCGGCATTCCCAGGATATCGCCGCATTGGACATCTTGAATGCAAAACCTGTAAAAGATCTACGATCGTTAGGATTCGCTGCCCAGTCGGCATCTGCATAGCCGACCAATTGTTCACCGGTTTGCGTGAACAATAATCCATGGTTTGGAGTCCCCTTGAAAAAACGCAATACCCTCTTAGCTGCAACCCAGTGTTGTTTGCTGTAAGACGTGTTGTATTGGCTTAGGACACTGACGGCGTGTGCAATATCTGGACGGGAATTTCAATAACTCAGCTTTCTCTTCTTCAGTCTGCGGGCACATCTCGACTGATAGCTTCTCATTCACGTTTATTGGTGTTCTCGCTGGTTTGCAATTCTCCATGTTGAATTGCTTCAAAAACATCCTTCACGTATTTCGACTGGCACATCAAAAAACTCTTCTCTTCTTTGTTTTGGGAAAACTCGATTCCCAAACAATACGACAGCTTTCCAAGGTCTTTCATGTCAAACTTCTTTGACAATTCGGATTTTAAATGAGCCACCATATGCTCATCATTTGCAGCGACGATCAGGTCAT
>JAEIFO010000570.1:0-71356 GCA_018903695.1 Zaprionus gabonicus
AGCCTGCTGTGTCTAGCCTGTGTCTAGCCTGTGTCTAGCCTGTGTCTAGCCTGTGCCTAGCCTGTGTCTAGCCTGGTGTCTAGCTAGCCTGTGTCTAGCCTGTGTGTCTAGCCTGCCTAGCTGTGCCTTGTGCCTAGCCTGTGCCCTAGCCTGTGCCTAGCCAGTGTCTAGCCTGTGCCTAGCCTGTGTCTAGCCTGTGTCTAGCCTGTGCCTAGCCTGTGTCTAGCCTGTGCCTAGCCTGTGTCTAGCCTGTGTCTAGCCTGTGTCTAGCCTGTGCCTAGCCTGTGTCTAGCCTGTGCCTAGCCAGTGTCTAGCCTGTGCCTAGCCTGTGCCTAGCCTGTGCCTAGCCCAGCCTAGCCTGTGTCTAGCCTGTGCCTAGCCTGTGTCTAGCCTGTGTCTAGCCTGTGTCTAGCCTGTGTCTAGCCTTGTCTGTGTCTAGCCTGTGCCTAGCCTGTGTCAGGCCTGTGCCTAGCCTGTGTCTAGCCAGTGTCTAGCCTGTGCCTAGCCTGTGTCTAGCCTGTGTCTAGCCTGTGCTAGCCTGTGCCTAGCCTGTGTCTAGCCTGTGCCTAGCCTGTGTCTAGCCTGTGTCTAGCCTGTGTCTAGCCTGTGTCTAGCCTGTGTCTAGCCTGTGTCTAGCCTGTGTCTAGCCTGTGCCTAGCCTGTGCCTAGCCTGTGCCTAGCCTGTCTGCCTAGCCTGTGCCTAGCCAGTGTCTAGCCTGTGTCTAGCCTGTGCCTAGCCTGTGACTGGCATGTGTCTAGCCGTGTGCCCTAGCCTGTGTCTAGCCAGTGTCTAGCCTGTGCCTCTAGCCTGTGTCTAGCCTGTGTCTAGCCTGTGTCTAGCCTGTCTGCCTAGCCCTGTGTCTAGCCTGTGTCTAGCCTGTGTCTAGCCTGTGTCTAGCCTGTGTCTAGCCTGTGTCTAGCCTGTGCCTAGCCTGTGTCTAGCTAGCCTGTGTCTAGCCTGTGTCTAGCCTGTGTCTAGCCTGTGCCTAGCCTGTGTCTAGCCTGTGTCTAGCCTGTGTCTAGCCTGTGCCTAGCCTAGCCCAGTGTGTCTAGCCTGTGTCTAGCCTCAGTGTCTAGCCTGTGTCTAGCCTGTGTCTAGCCTGTGTCTAGCCTGTGTCTAGCCTGTGTCTAGCCTGTGCCTAGCCTGTGTCTAGCCTGTGTCTAGCCTGTGTCTAGCCTGTGTCTAGCCTGTGTCTAGCCTGTGTCTAGCCTGTGTCTAGCCTGTGTCTAGCCTGTGTCTAGCCTGTGTCTAGCCTGTGTCTAGCCTGTGTCTAGCCTGTGTCTAGCCTGTCCTAGCCTGTGTCTAGCCTGTGTCTAGCCTGTGTCTAGCCTGTGCCTAGCCTGTGTCTAGCCTGTGTCTAGCCTGTGTCTAGCCTGTGTCTAGCCTGTGTCTAGCCTGTGCCTAGCCTGTGCCTAGCCTGTGCCTAGCCTGTGTCTAGCCTGTGTCTAGCCTGTGCCTAGCCTGTGCCTAGGCATGTGCATAGCCTGTGCCTAGCCAGTGTCTAGCCTGTGTCTAGCCTGTGCCTTGCCTGAGACAGGCCTGTGTCTAGCCTGTGTCTAGCCAGTGTCTAGCCAGTGCCTAGCCAGTGTCTAGCCTGTGTCTAGCCTGTGCCTAGCCTGTGTCTAGCCTGTGTCTAGCCTGTGCCTTGCCTGAGACTGGCATGTGCATAGCCTGTGCCTAGCCAGTGTCTAGCCTGTGTCTAGCCTGTGCCTAGCCTGTGACTAGCATGTGTCTAGCCTGTGCCTAGCCTGTGTCTAGCCAGTGCCTAGCCTGTGCCTAGCCTGTGTCTAGCCTGTGTCTAGCCTGTGTCTAGCCTGTGTCTAGCCTGTGTCTAGCCTGTGCCTAGCCTGTGTGTAGCCTGTGTCTAGCCTGTGTCTAGCCTGTGTCTAGCCTGTGTCTAGCCTGTGTCTAGCCTGTGTCTAGCCTGTGTCTAGCCTGTGCCTAGCCTGTGTCTAGCCTGTGTCTAGCCTGTGCCTAGCCTGTGTCTAGCCTGCGTCTGCCTAGCCTGTGTCTAGCCTGTGTCTAGGCCTGTGTCTAGCCAGTGTCTAGCCTGTGTCTAGCCTGTGCCTAGCCTGTGCCTAGCCTGTGTCTAGCCTGTGTCTAGCCTGTGCCTAGCCTGTGTCTAGCCTGTGCCTAGCCTGTGTGTAGCCTGTGTCTAGCCTGTGTCTAGCCTGTGTCTAGCCTGTGTCTAGCCTGTGTCTAGCCTGTGTCTAGCCTGTGTCTAGCCTGTGCCTAGCCTGTGCCTAGCCTGTGTCTAGCCTGTGTCTAGCCTGTGCCTAGCCTGTGCCTAGCCTGTGTCTAGCCTGTGTCTAGCCTGTGCCTTGCCTGTGACTGGCATGTGCATAGCCTGTGCCTAGCCAGTGTCTAGCCTGTGTCTAGCCTGTGCCTTGCCTGAGACTGGCATGTGCATAGCCTGTGTGCCTAGCCAGTGTCTAGCCAGTGCCTAGCCTGTGCCTAGCCTGTGTCTAGCCTGTGTCTAGCCTGTGTCTAGCCTGTGCCTAGCCTAGCCTAGCCTGTGCCTAGCCTGTGCCTGGCTGTGCCTAGCCTGTGCCTAGCCTGTGCCTAGCCTGTGTCTAGCCTGTGTCTAGCCTGTGCCTAGCCTGAGACTGGCATGTGTCTAGCCTGTGCCTAGCCAGTGTCTAGCCAGTGCCTAGCCTGTGCCTAGCCTGTGCCTAGCCTGTGTCTAGCCTGTGTCTAGCCTGTGTCTAGCCTGTGTCTAGCCTGTGCCTTGCCTGTGGACTGGCATGTGCATAGCCTGTGCCTAGCCAGTGTCTAGCCTGTGTCTAGCCTGTGCCTTGCCTGAGACAGGCATGTGCCTAGCCGTGTGCCTAGCCAGTGTCTAGCCAGTGCCTAGCCTGTGCCTAGCCTGTGTCTAGCCTGTGTCTAGCCTGTCTAGCCTGTGTCTAGCCTGTGTCTAGCCTGTGCCTAGCCTGTGTCTAGCCTGTGTCTAGCCTGTGTCTAGCCTGTGTCTAGCCTGTGTCTAGCCTGTGCCTAGCCAGTGTCTAGCCTGTGCCTAGCCTGTGCCTAGCCTGTGTCTAGCCTAGCCTGCCTAGCCTGTGCCTAGCCTGTGCCTAGCCTGTGTCTAGCCTGTGTCTAGCCTGTGTCTAGCCTGTGTCTAGCCTGTGTCTAGCCTGTGTCTAGCCTGTGTCTAGCCTGTGCCTAGCCTGTGTCTAGCCTGTGTCTAGCCTGTGTCTAGCCTGTGTCTAGCCTGTGTCTAGCCTGTGCCTAGCCTGTGTCTAGCCAGTGTCTAGCCTGTGCCTAGCCTGTGTCTAGCCTGTGTCTAGCCTGTGTCTAGCCTGTGTCTAGCCAGTGTCTAGCCTGTGCCTAGCCTGTGTCTAGCCTGTGTCTAGCCTGTGCCTAGCCTGTGTCTAGCCTGTGCCTAGCCTGTGCCTAGCCTGTGTCTAGCCTGTGTCTAGCCTGTGCCTAGCCTGAGACTAGGCATGTGCCTAGCTAGCCTGTGCCTAGCCAGTGTCTAGCCATGTGCCTAGCCTGTGCCTAGCCAGTGTCTAGCCTGTGTCTAGCCTGTGCCTAGCCTGTGTCTAGCCTGTGTCTAGCCTGTGCCTAGCCTGTGTCTAGCCTGTGTCTAGCCTGTGCCTTGCCTGAGACAGGCATGTGCATAGCCTGTGCCTAGCCAGTGTCTAGCCAGTGCCTAGCCAGTGCCTAGCCTGTGTCTAGCCAGTGTCTAGCCTGTGCCTAGCCTGTGTCTAGCCAGTGTCTAGCCTGTGTCTAGCCTGTGTCTAGCCTGTGTCTAGCCTGTGCCTAGCCTGTGTCTAGCCTGTGTCTAGCCTGTGTCTAGCCTGTGTCTAGCCTGTGCCTTGCCTGAGACAGGCATGTGCCTAGCCTGTGCCTAGCCAGTGTCTAGCCAGTGCCTAGCCTGTGCCTAGCCTGTGCCTAGCCTGTGTCTAGCATGTGCCTAGCCTGTGCCTAGCCAGTGTCTAGCCTGTGTCTAGCCTGTGTCTAGCCTGTGTCTAGCCTGTGTCTAGCCTGTGCCTAGCCCAGTGTCTAGCCTGTGTCTAGCCTGTGTCTAGCCAGTGTCTAGCCTGTGTCTAGCCTGTGTCTAGCCTGTGTCTAGCCTGTGCCTAGCCTGTGCCTAGCCTGTGTCTAGCCTGTGTCTAGCCTGTGTCTAGCCTGGGTCTAGCCTGTGTCTAGCAGCTGTGTGCCTAGCCTGTGTCTAGCCTGTGTCTAGCCTGTGTCTAGCCTGTGTCTAGCCTGTGTCTAGCCCTAGCCTGTGTCTAGCCTGTCTGCCCTAGCCTGTGCCTAGCCTCGTGCCTAGCCTGTGCCTAGCTCCAGCCTAGCCTGTGCCTAGCCTGTGCCTAGCCTGTGCCTAGCCTTATGCCCAGCCTGTGTTCAGCCTGTGTCTAGCCTGTGTCTAGCCTGTGTCTAGCCTGTGCCTAGCCTGTGCCTAGCCTGTGTCTAGCCTGTGTCTAGCCTGTGCCTTGCCTCAGACTGGCATGTGCATAGCCTGTGCCTAGCCAGTGTCTAGCCTGTGTCTAGCCTGTGCCTTGCCTGAGACTGGCATGTGCATAGCGTGTGCCTAGCCAGTGTCTAGCCAGTGCCTAGCCTGTGCCTAGCCAGTGTCTAGCCTGTGTCTAGCCTGTGTCTAGCCTGTGTCTAGCCTGTGCCTTGCCTCAGACTGGCATGTGCATAGCCTGTGCCTAGCCAGTGTCTAGCCTGTGTCTAGCCTGTGCCTTGCCTGAGACTGGCATGTGCATAGCGTGTGCCTAGCCAGTGTCTAGCCAGTGCCTAGTCTGAGCCTAGCCTGTGCCTAGCCTGTGTCTAGCCTGTGTCTAGCCTGTGTCTAGCCTGTGTCTTGCCTGTGACTGCATAGCCTGTGCCTAGCCAGTGTCTAGCCTGTGTCTAGCCTGTGCCTTGCCTGAGACAGGCATGTGCATAGCGTGTGCCTAGCCAGTGTCTAGCCAAAGCCTAGCCTCAGCCTAGCCTGTAGCTTTGTCTAGCCTGTGCATAGCCTGTGTCTAGCCTGTGTCTAGCCAGTGTCTAGCCTGTGTCTAGCCTGTGTCTAGCCCGTGTCTAGTCCAGCCTGTGTCTAGCCGTGTCTAGCCTGTGTCTAGCCCCTGTGTCTAGCCTTCGTCTAGCCTGTGTCTAGCCTGTGTCTAGCCTGTGTCTAGCCTGTGTCTAGCCTGTGTCTAGCCTGTGTCTAGTCATGTGTCTAGCCAGTGTCTAGCCTGTGTCTAGCCAGTGTCTAGCCTGTGTCTAGCCTGTGCCTTGCCTGAGACAGGCATGTGCATAGCGTGTGCCTAGCCAGTGTCTAGCCAGTGCCTAGCCAGTGTCTAGCCAGTGCCTAGCCAGTGTCTAGCCAGTGCCTAGCCTGTGCCTAGCCAGTGTCTAGCCTGTGTCTAGCCTGTGTCTAGCATGTGTCTAGCCTGTGTCTAGCCTGTGTCTAGTCAGTGTCTAGCCTGTGTCTAGCCTGTGTCTAGTCAGTGTCTAGCCGGTGTCTAGCCGGTGTCTAGCCTGTGTCTAGCCTGTGCCTAGCCTGTGCCTAGCCTGTGCCTAGCCTGTGACTGGCCTGTGCCTAGCCTGTGACTAGCTTGTGCCTAGCCAGTGCCTAGCCTGTGCCTAGCCTGTGCCTAGCCTGTGCCTAGCCTGTGTCTAGCCTGTGTCTAGCCTGTGTCTAGCCTGTGTCTAGCCTGTGTCTAGCCTGTGTCTAGCCTGTGTCTAGCCTGTGTCTAGCCTGTGTCCAGCCTGTGTCTAGCCTGTGTCTAGCCTGTGTCTAGCCTGTGTCCAGTCTGTGTCTAGCCTGTGTCTAGCCTGTGTCTAGCCTGTGTCTAGCCTGTGTCTAGCCTGTGCCTAGCCTGTGTCTAGCCTGTGTCTAGCCTGTGTCTAGCCTGTGTCTAGCCTGTGTCTAGCCTGTGTCTAGCCGGTGTCTAGCCTGTGTCTAGCCTGTGTCTAGCCTGTGTCTAGCCTGTGTCTAGCCTGTGTCTAGCCTGTGTCTAGCCTGTGCCTTGCCTGTGTCTGGCATGTGACTGGCATGTGCATAGCCTGTGCCTAGCCAGTGTCTAGCCAGTGTCTAGCCTGTGCCTTGCCTGAGACTGGCATGTGCATAGTGTGTGCCTAGCCAGTGTCTAGCCAGTGCCTAGCCTGTGCCTAGCATGTGCCTAGCCTGTGTCTAGCCTGTGTCTAGCCTGTGTCTAGCCTGTGTCTAGCCTGTGTCTAGCCTGTGTCTAGCCTGTGTCTAGCCTGTGCCTAGCCTGTGTCTGGCCTGTGACTGGCATGTGCATAGCCTGTGCCTAGCCAGTGTCTAGCCTGTGTCTAGCCTGTGCCTTGCCTGAGACAGGCATGTGCATAGCGTGTGCCTAGCCAGTGTCTAGCCAGTGCCTGACCAGTGTCTAGCCTTTGTCTAGCCTGTGCATAGCCTGTGTCTAGCCTGTGCCTAGCCAGTGTATAGCCTCTGTCTAGCCTGTGTCTAGCCAGTGCCTTGCCTGAGACAGGCATGTGCATAGCCTGTGCCTAGCCAGTGTCTAGCCAGTGCCTAGCCAGTGTCTAGCCTGTGTCTAGCCTGTGTCTAGCCTGTGTCTAGCCTGTGTCTAGCCTGTGTCTAGCCTGTGTCTAGCCTCTGCCTTGCCTGTGTCTGGCATGTGACTGGCATGTGCATAGCCTGTGCCTAGCCAGTGTCTAGCCAGTGTCTAGCCTGTGCCTTGCCTGAGACTGGCATGTGCATAGTGTGTGCCTAGCCAGTGTCTAGCCAGTGCCTAGCCTGTGCCTAGCATGTGCCTAGCCTGTGTCTAGCCTGTGTCTAGCCTGTGTCTAGTCTGTGTCTAGCCGGTGTCCAGTCGGTGTCTAGCCTGTGCCTAGCCTGTGCCTAGCCTGTGCCTAGCCTGTGACTGGCCTGTGCCTAGCCTGTGCCTAGCTTGTGCCTAGCCTGTGCCTAGCCTGTGCCTAGCCTGTGCCTAGCCTGTGCCTAGCCTATGCCTAGCCTGTGTCTAGCCTGTGTCTAGCCTGTGTCTAGCCTGTGTCTAGCCTGTGCCTAGCCTGTGCCTAGCCTGTGTCTAGCCTGTGTCTAGCCTGTGCCTTGCCTGTGACTGGCATGTGCATAGCCTGTGCCTAGCCAGTGTCTAGCCTGTGTCTAGCCTGTGCCTTGCCTGTGACTGGCATGTGCATAGCCTGTGCCTAGCCAGTGTCTGGCCTGTGTCTAGCCTGTGCCTTGCCTGAGACTGGCATGTGCATAGCGTGTGCCTAGCCAGTGACTAGCCTGTGTCTAGCCTGTGCCTTGCCTGAGACAGGCATGTGCATAGCGTGTGCCTAGCCAGTGTCTAGCCAGTGCCTAGCCTGTGCCTAGCCTGTGCCTAGCCTGTGTCTAGCCTGTGTCTAGCCTGTGCCTAGCCTGTGTCTAGCCTGTGTCTAGCCAGTGCCTTGCCTGAGACAGGCATGTGCATAGCCTGTGCCTAGCCAGTGTCTAGCCAGTGCCTAGCCAGTGTCTAGCCAGTGCCTAGCCAGTGTCTAGCCAGTGCCTAGCCAGTGTCTAGCCAGTGCCTAGCCTGTGCCTAGCCAGTGTCTAGCCTGTGTCTAGCCTGTGTCTAGCCTGTGTCTAGCCTGTGCCTAGCCTGTGTCTAGCCTGTGTCTAGCCTGTGTCTAGCCTCTGCCTTGCCTGAGACAGGCATGTGCATTGCGTGTGCCTAGCCAGTGTCTAGCCAGAGCCTAGCCAGTGTCTAGCCAGTGCCTAGCCAGTGTCTAGCCAGTGCCTAGCCTGTGCCTAGCCAGTGTCTAGCCTTTGTCTAGCCTGTGTCTAGCATGTGTCTAGCCTGTGTCTAGCCTGTGTCTAGTCAGTGTCTAGCCTGTGTCTAGCCTGTGTCTAGTCAGTGTCTAGCCGGTGTCTAGCCGGTGTCTAGCCTGTGTCTAGCCTGTGCCTAGCCTGTGCCTAGCCTGTGCCTAGCCTGTGACTGGCCTGTGCCTAGCCTGTGACTAGCTTGTGCCTAGCCAGTGCCTAGCCTGTGCCTAGCCTGTGCCTAGCCTGTGCCTAGCCTGTGCCTAGCCTGTGGCTAGCCTGTGCCTAGCCTGTGTCTAGCCTGTGTCTAGCCTGTGTCTAGCCTGTGTCTAGCCTGTGTCCAGCCTGTGTCTAGCCTTTATCTAGCCTGTGTCTAGCCTGTGTCCAGTCTGTGTCTAGCCTGTGTCTAGCCTGTGTCTAGCCTGTGTCTAGCCTTTGTCTAGCCTGTGCCTAGCCTGTGTCTAGCCTGTGTCTAGCCTGTGTCTAGCCTGTGTCTAGCCTGTTTCTAGCCTGTGTCTAGCCGGTGTCTAGCCTAGCCTATGTCTAGCTTGTGTCTAGCCTGAGTCTAGCCTGTGTCTAGCCTGTGTCTAGCCTGTGTCTAGCCTGTGCCTAGCCTGTTTCTAGCCTGTGTCTAGCCTGTGTCTAGCCTGTGTCTAGCCTGTGTCTAGCCTGTGTCTAGCCTGTGTCTAGCCTGTGTCTAGCCTGTGCCTTGCCTGTGTCTGGCATGTGACTGGCATGTGCATAGCCTGTGCCTAGCCAGTGTCTAGCCAGTGTCTAGCCTGTGCCTTGCCTGAGACTGGCATGTGCATAGTGTGTGCCTAGCCAGTGTCT
Source organism: Zaprionus gabonicus (assembly GCA_018903695.1). Taxonomy (NCBI): domain Eukaryota; kingdom Metazoa; phylum Arthropoda; class Insecta; order Diptera; family Drosophilidae; genus Zaprionus; species Zaprionus gabonicus. Next base: position 8,553 of record JAEIFO010000570.1, read on the forward strand.
AGCCAGTGCCTAGCCTGTGCCTAGCATGTGCCTAGCCTGTGTCTAGCCTGTGTCTAGCCTGTGTCTAGCCTGTGTCTAGCCTGTGTCTAGCCTGTGTCTAGCCTGTGTCTAGCCTGTGCCTTGCCTGTGTCTGGCATGTGACTGGCATGTGCATAGCCTGTGCCTAGCCAGTGTCTAGCCTGTGTCTAGCCTGTACCTTGCCTGAGACAGGCATGTGCATAGCGTGTGCCTAGCCAGTGTCTAGCCAGTGCCTGACCAGTGTCTAGCCTTTGTCTAGCCTGTGCATAGCCTGTGTCTAGCCTGTGCCTAGCCAGTGTATAGCCTCTGTCTAGCCTGTGTCTAGTCTGTGTCTAGCCGGTGTCCAGTCGGTGTCTAGCCTGTGCCTAGCCTGTGCCTAGCCTGTGCCTAGCCTGTGCCTAGCCTGTGACTGGCCTGTGCCTAGCCTGTGCCTAGCTTGTGCCTAGCCTGTGCCTAGCCTGTGCCTAGCCTGTGCCTAGCCTGTGCCTAGCCTGTGCCTAGCCTATACCTAGCCTGTGTCTAGCCTGTGTCTAGCCTGTGTCTAGCCTGTGTCTAGCCTGTGCCTAGCCTGTGCCTAGCCTGTGTCTAGCCTGTGTCTAGCCTGTGCCTTGCCTGTGACTGGCATGTGCATAGCCTGTGCCTAGCCAGTGTCTAGCCTGTGCCTAGCCAGTGTCTAGCCTGTGTCTAGCCTGTGCCTTGCCTGAGACTGGCATGTGCATAGCGTGTGCCTAGCCAGTGTCTAGCCAGTGCCTAGCCTGTGCCTAGCCTGTGTCTAGCCTGTGTCTAGCCAGTGCCTTGCCTGAGAAAGGCATGTGCATAGCCTGTGCCTAGCCAGTGTCTAGCCAGTGCCTAGCCAGTGTCTAGCCAGTGCCTAGCCAGTGTCTAGCCAGTGCCTAGCCAGTGTCTAGCCAGTGCCTAGCCTGTGCCTAGCCAGTGTCTAGCCTTTGTCTAGCCTGTGCATAGCCTGTGTCTAGCCTGTGTCTAGCCTGTGCCTAGCCTGTGTCTAGCCTGTGTCTAGCCTGTGTCTAGCCTCTGCCTTGCCTGAGACAGGCATGTGCATTGCGTGTGCCTAGCCAGTGTCTAGCCAGAGCCTAGCCAGTGTCTAGCCAGTGCCTAGCCAGTGTCTAGCCAGTGCCTAGCCTGTGCCTAGCCAGAGTCTAGCCAGTGCCTAGCCAGTGTCTAGCCAGTGCCTAGCCTGTGCCTAGCCAGTGTCTAGCCTTTGTCTAGCCTGTGTCTAGCATGTGTCTAGCCTGTGTCTAGCCTGTGTCTAGTCAGTGTCTAGCCTGTGTCTAGCCTGTGTCTAGTCAGTGTCTAGCCGGTGTCTAGCCGGTGTCTAGCCTGTGTCTAGCCTGTGCCTAGCCTGTGCCTAGCCTGTGCCTAGCCTGTGACTGGCCTGTGCCTAGCCTGTGACTAGCTTGTGCCTAGCCAGTGCCTAGCCTGTGCCTAGCCTGTGCCTAGCCTGTGCCTAGCCTGTGGCTAGCCTGTGCCTAGCCTGTGTCTAGCCTGTGTCTAGCCTGTGTCTAGCCTGTGTCTAGCCTGTGTCTAGCCTGTGTCTAGCCTGTGTCCAGCCTGTGTCTAGCCTTTATCTAGCCTGTGTCTAGCCTGTGTCCAGTCTGTGTCTAGCCTGTGTCTAGCCTGTGTCTAGCCTGTGTCTAGCCTTTGTCTAGCCTGTGCCTAGCCTGTGTCTAGCCTGTGTCTAGCCTGTGTCTAGCCTGTGTCTAGCCTGTTTCTAGCCTAGGTCTAGCCGGTGTCTAGCCTATGTCTAGCTTGTGTCTAGCCTGAGTCTAGCCTGTGTCTAGCCTGTGTCTAGCCTGTGTCTAGCCTGTGTCTAGCCTGTGCCTAGCCTGTGTCTAGCCTGTGTCTAGCCTGTGTCTAGCCTGTGTCTAGCCTGTGTCTAGCCTGTGTCTAGCCTGTGTCTAGCCTGTGCCTTGCCTGTGTCTGGCATGTGACTGGCATGTGCATAGCCTGTGCCTAGCCAGTGTCTAGCCAGTGTCTAGCCTGTGCCTTGCCTGAGACTGGCATGTGCATAGTGTGTGCCTAGCCAGTGTCTAGCCAGTGCCTAGCCTGTGCCTAGCATGTGCCTAGCCTGTGTCTAGCCTGTGTCTAGCCTGTGTCTAGCCTGTGTCTAGCCTGTGTCTAGCCTGTGTCTAGCCTGTGTCTAGCCTGTGTCTAGCCTGTGCCTTGCCTGTGTCTGGCATGTGACTGGCATGTGCATAGCCTGTGCCTAGCCAGTGTCTAGCCTGTGTCTAGCCTGTACCTTGCCTGAGACAGGCATGTGCATAGCGTGTGCCTAGCCAGTGTCTAGCCAGTGCCTGACCAGTGTCTAGCCTTTGTCTAGCCTGTGCATAGCCTGTGTCTAGCCTGTGCCTAGCCAGTGTATAGCCTCTGTCTAGCCTGTGTCTAGTCTGTGTCTAGCCGGTGTCCAGTCGGTGTCTAGCCTGTGCCTAGCCTGTGCCTAGCCTGTGCCTAGCCTGTGCCTAGCCTGTGCCTAGCCTGTGCCTAGCCTGTGCCTAGCCTGTGCCTAGCCTGTGACTGGCCTGTGCCTAGCCTGTGCCTAGCTTGTGCCTAGCCTGTGCCTAGCCTGTGCCTAGCCTGTGCCTAGCCTGTGCCTAGCCTGTGCCTAGCCTGTGCCTAGCCTGTGCCTAGCCTATACCTAGCCTGTGTCTAGCCTGTGTCTAGCCTGTGTCTAGCCTGTGTCTAGCCTGTGTCTAGCCTGTGCCTAGCCTGGGCCTAGCCTGTGTCTAGCCTGTGTCTAGCCTGTGCCTTGCCTGTGACTGGCATGTGCATAGCCTGTGCCTAGCCAGTGTCTAGCCTGTGTCTAGCCTGTGCCTTGCCTGAGACTGGCATGTGCATAGCGTGTGCCTAGCCAGTGTCTAGCCAGTGCCTAGCCTGTGCCTAGCCAGTGTCTAGCCTTTGTCTAGCCTGTGTCTAGCCTGTGTCTAGCCTGTGTCTAGCCTGTGCCTTGCCTGTGACTGGCATGTGCATAGCCTGTGCCTAGCCAGTGCCTAGCCTGTGTCTAGCCTGTGCCTTGCCTGAGACTGGCATGTGCATAGCGTGTGCCTAGCCAGTGTCTAGCCAGTGCCTAGTCTGTGCCTAGCCTGTGCCTAGCCTGTGTCTAGCCTGTGTCTAGCCTGTGTCTAGCCTGTGCCTTGCCTGTGACTGGCATGTGCATAGCGTGTGCCTAGCCAGTGTCTAGCCTGTGTCTAGCCTGTGCCTTGCCTGAGACAGGCATGTGCATAGCGTGTGCCTTGCCAGTGTCTAGCCAGTGCCTAGCCTGTGCCTAGCCAGTGTCTAGCCTTTGTCTAGCCTGTGCATAGCCTGTGTCTAGCCTGTGTCTAGCCAGTGTCTAGCCGGTGTCTATCCGGTGTCTAGCCTGTGCCTAGCCTGTGCCTAGCCTGTGACTGGCCTGTGCCTAGCCAGTGAATAGCTTGTGCCTAGCCAGTGCCTAGCCTGTGCCTAGCCTGTGCCTAGCCTGTGGCTAGCCTGTACCTAGCCTATGCCTAGCCTGTGTCTAGCCTGTGTCTAGCTTGTGTCTAGCCTGTGTCTAGCCTGTGTCTAGCCTTTGTCTAGCCTGTGTCTAGCCTTTGTCTAGCCTGTGTCTAGCCTGTGTCTAGCCTGTGTCTAGCCTGTGTCTAGCCTGTGTCTTGCCTGTGTCTAGCCTGTGTCTAGCCTGTTTCTAGCCTGTGTCTAGCCTGTGTCTAGCCTGTGTCTAGCTTGTGTCTAGCCTGTGTCTAGCCTGTGTCTAGCTTGTGTCTAGCCTGTGTCTAGCCTGTGTCTAGCCTGTGTCTAAACTGTGTCTAGCCTGTGCCTTGCCAGAGACTGGCATGTGCATAGCGTGTGCCTAGCCAGTGTCTAGCTAGTGCCTAGCCTGTGCCTAGCCTGTGCCTAGCCTGTGTCTAGCCTGTGCCTTGCCTGTGACTGGCATGTGACTGGCATGTGCATAGCCTGTGCCTAGCCAGTGTCTAGCCTGTTTCTAGCCTGTGCCTTGCCTGAGACTGGCATGTGCATAGCGTGTGCCTAGCCAGTGTCTAGCCTGTGTCTAGCCAGTGCCTTGCCAATGACTGGCATGTGCATAGCGTGTGCCTAGCCAGTGTCTAGCCAGTGCCTAGCCTGTGCCTAGCCTGTGCCTAGCCTGTGCCTAGCCTGTGTCTAGCCTGTGTCTAGCCTGTGCCTTGCCTGTGACTGGCATGTGCATAGCCTGTGCCTAGCCAGTGTCTAGCCTGTGCCTTGCCTGAGACTGGCATGTCCATAGCGTGTGCCTAGCCAGTGTCTAGCCAGTGCCTAGCCTGTGCCTAGCATGTGCCTAGCCTGTGTCTAGCCTGTGTCTAGCCTGTGCCTTGCCTGTGACTGGCATGTGCATAGCCTGTGCCTAGCCAGTGTCTAGCCTGTGTCTAGCCTGTGCCTTGCCTGAGACAGGCATGTGCATAGCGTGTGCCTAGCCAGTGTCTAGCCAGTGCCTAGTCTGTGCCTAGCCAGTGTATAGCCTTTGTCTATCCTGTGCATAGTCTGTGTCTAGCCTGTGCCTAGCCAGTGTATAGCCTCTGTCTAGCCTGTGTCTAGTCTGTGTCTAGCCGGTGTCTAGCCGGTGTCTAGCCTGTGCCTAGCCTGTGCCTAGCCTGTGACTGGCCTGTGCCTAGCCTGTGCCTAGCTTGTGCCTAGCCTGTGACTAGCCTGTGCCTAGCCTGTGCCTAGCCTGTGGCTAGCCTGTGCCTAGCCTGTGGCTAGCCTGTGCCTAGCCTATGCCTAGCCTGTGTCTAGCCTGTGTCTAGCCTGTGTCTAGCCTGTGTCTAGCCTGTGTCTAGCCTGTGTCCAGCCTGTGTCTAGCCTGTGTCTAGCCTGTGTCTAGCCCGTGTCTAGCCTTTGTCTAGCCTGTGTCTAGCCTGTGTCTAGCCTGTGTCTAGCCTGTGTCTAGCATGTGTCTAGCCTGTGTCTAGCCTGTGTCTAGTCAGTGTCTAGCCAGTGTCTAGCCGGTGTCTAGCCTGTGTCTAGCCTGTGCCTAGCCTGTGCCTAGCCTGTGACTGGCCTGTGCCTAGCCTGTGACTGGCCTGTGCCTAGCCTGTGACTAGCCTGTGTCTAGCCTGTGTCTAGCTTGTGTCCAGCCTGTGTCTAGCCTGTATCTAGCCTGTGTCTAGCCTGTGTCCAGTCTGTGTCTAGCCTGTGTCTAGCCTGTGTCTGGCCTGTGTCTAGCCTTTGTCTAGCCTGTGCCTAGCCTGTGTCTAGCCTGTGTCTAGCCTGTGTCTAGCCTGTGTCTAGCCTGTTTCTAGCCTGTGTCTAGCCGGTGTCTAGCCTATGTCTAGCTTGTGTCTAGCCTGAGTCTAGCCTGTGTCTAGCCTGTGTCTAGCCTGTGTCTAGCCTGTGTCTAGCCTGTGTCTAGCCTGTGTCTAGCCTGTGTCTAGCCTGTGTCTAGCCTGTGTCTAGCCTGTGTCTAGCCTGTGCCTTGCCTGTGTCTGGCATGTGACTGGCATGTGCATAGCCTGTGCCTAGCCAGTGTCTGGCCTGTGTCTAGCCTGTGCCTTGCCTGAGACTGGCATGTGCATAGCGTGTGCCTAGCCAGTGACTAGCCTGTGTCTAGCCTGTGCCTTGCCAGAGACTGGCATGTGCATAGCGTGTGCCTAGCCAGTGTCTAGCCAGTGCCTAGCCTGTGCCTAGCCTGTGTCTAGCCTGTGTCTAGCCTGTGCCTTGCCTGTGACTGGCATGTGCATAGCCTGTGCCTAGCCAGTGTCTAGCCTGTGTCTAGCCTGTGCCTTGCCTGAGACAGGCATGTGCATAGCGTGTGCCTAGCCAGTGACTAGCCTGTGTCTAGCCTGTGTCTAGCCTGTGTCTAGCCTGTGTCTAGCCTGTGTCTAGCCTGTGTCCAGCCTGTGTCTAGCCTGTATCTAGCCTGTGTCTAGCCTGTGTCCAGTCTGTGTCTAGCCTGTGTCTAGCCTGTGTCTAGCCTGTGTCTAGCCTTTGTCTAGCCTGTGCCTAGCCTGTGTCTAGCCTGTGTCTAGCCTGTGTCTAGCCTGTGTCTAGCCTGTTTCTAGCCTGTGTCTAGCCGGTGTCTAGCCTATGTCTAGCTTGTGTCTAGCCTGAGTCTAGCCTGTGTCTAGCCTGTGTCTAGCCTGTGTCTAGCCTGTGTCTAGCCTGTGCCTAGCCTGTGTCTAGCCTGTGTCTAGCCTGTGTCTAGCCTGTGTCTAGCCTGTGTCTAGCCTGTGTCTAGCCTGTGTCTAGCCTGTGCCTTGCCTGTGACTGGCATGTGCATAGCCTGTGCCTAGCCAGTGTCTAGCCTGTGTCTAGCCTGTGCCTTGCCTGAGACAGGCATGTGCATAGCGTGTGCCTAGCCAGTGACTAGCCTGTGTCTAGCCTGTGCCTTGCCAGAGACTGGCATGTGCATAGCGTGTGCCTAGCCAGTGTCTAGCCAGTGCCTAGCCTGTGCCTAGCCAGTGTCTAGCCTTTGTCTAGCCTGTGCATAGCCTGTGTCTAGCCTGTGCCTAGCCAGTGTATAGCCTCTGTCTAGCCTGTGTCTAGTCTGTGTCTAGCCGGTGTCTATCCGGTGTCTAGCCTGTGCCTAGCCTGTGTCTGGCCTGTGCCTAGCCTGTGACTAGCTTGTGCCTAGCCAGTGCCTAGCCTGTGCCTAGCCTGTGGCTAGCCTGTACCTAGCCTATGCCTAGCCTGTGTCTAGCCTGTGTCTAGCTTGTGTCTAGCCTGTGTCTAGCCTTTGTCTAGCCTGTGTCTAGCCTGTGTCTAGCCTGTGTCTAGCCTGTGTCTAGCCTGTGTCTAGCCTGTGTCTAGCCTGTGTCTAGCCTGTGCCTAGCCTGTGTCTAGCCTGTGTCTAGCCTGTGTCTAGCCTGTGTCTATCCAGTGCCTAGCCTGTGCCTAGCCAGTGTCTAGCCTCTGTCTAGCCTGTGTCTAGCCTGTGTCTGGCCTGTGCCTTGCCTGTGACTGGCATGTGCATAGCCTGTGCCTAGCCAGTGCCTAGCCTGTGTCTAGCCTGTGCCTTGCCTGAGACTGGCATGTGCATAGCGTGTGCCTAGCCAGTGTCTATCCAGTGCCTAGTCTGTGCCTAGCCAGTGACTAGCCAGTGCCTAGTCTGTGCCTAGCCTGTGCCTAGCCTGTGTCTAGCCTGTGTCTAGCCTGTGTCTAGCCTGTGTCTAGCCTGTGCCTTGCCGGTGACTGGCATGTTCATAGCCTGTGCCTAGCCAGTGTCTAGCCTGTGTCTAGCCTGTGCCTTGCCTGAGACAGGCATGTGCATAGCGTGTGCCTAGCCAGTGCCTAGCCTGTGCCTAGCCAGTGCCTAGCCTGTGCCTAGCCAGTGTCTAGCCTGTGCCTAGGCAGTGTATAGCCTCTGTCTAGCCTGTGTCTAGTCTGTGTCTAGCCGGTGTCTATCCGGTGTCTAGCCTGTGCCTAGCCTGTGCCTAGCCTGTGCCTAGCCTGTGCCTAGCCTGTGACTGGCCTGTGCCTAGCCTGTGACTAGCTTGTGCCTAGTCAGTGCCTAGCCTGTGCCTAGCCTGTGCCTAGCCTGTGGCTAGCCTGTGGCTAGCCTGTACCTAGCCTATGCCTAGCCTGTGTCTAGCCTGTGTCTAGCCTGTGCCTTGCCTGTGACTGAAATGTGCATAGCCTGTGTCTAGCCTGTGCCTTGCCAGAGACTGGCATGTGCATAGCGTGTGCCTAGCCAGTGTCTAGCCAGTACCTAGCCTGTGTTTAGCCAGTGCCTAGCCTGTGCCTTGCCAGAGACTGGCATGTGCATAGCGTGTGCCTAGCCAGTGTCTAGCCAGTGCGTAGCCTGTGTCTAGCCAGTGCCTAGCCTGTGCCTAGCCTGTGCCAGGCCTGTGCCTAGCCTGTGCCTAGCCTGTGTCTAGCCTGTGTCTAGCCTGTGCCTTGCCTGTGACTGGCATGTGCATAGCCTGTGCCTAGCCAGTGTCTAGCCTGTGTCTAGCCTGTGCCTTGCCTGAGACTGGCATGTGCATATCGTGTGCCTAGCCAGTGTCTAGCCAGTGCCTAGCCTGTGCCTAGCCTGTGCCTAGCCTGTGCCTAGCCTGTGTCTATCCTGTGTCTAGCCTGTGCCTTTCCTGTGACTGGCATGTGCAAAGCCTGTGCCTAGCCAGTGTCTAGCCTGTGTCTAGCCTGTGCCTTGCCTGAGACAGGCATGTGCATAGCGTGTGCCTAGCCAGTGTCTAGCCAGTGCCTAGCCTGTGCCTAGCCAGTGTATAGCCTTTGTCTAGCCTGTGCATAGCCTGTGACTAGCCTGTGCCTAGGCTGTGTCTAGCCTGTGTCTAACCTGTGTCTAGCCTGTGTCTAGCCTGTGTCTAGCCTGTGTCTAGCCTGTGTCTAGCCTGTGTCTAGCCTGTGTCTAGCCTGTGTCTAGCCTGTGTCTAGCCTGTGCCTTGCCTGAGACAGGCATGTGCATAGCGTGTGCCTAGCCAGTGTCTAGCCAGTGCCTAGCCTGTGCCTAGCCAGTGTATAGCCTTTGTCTAGCCTGTGCATAGCCTCTGTCTAGCCTGTGTCAAGTCTGTGTCTAGCCGGTGTCTAGCCGGTGTCTAGCCTGTGTCTAGCCTGTGCCTAGCCTGTGACTGGCCTGTGCCTAGCCTGTGCCTAGCTTGTGCCTAGCCTGTGCCTAGCCTGTGCCTAGCCTGTGGCTAGCCTGTGCCTAGCCTATGCCTAGCCTGTGTCTAGCCTGTGCCTAGCCTATGCCTAGCCTGTGTCTAGCCTGTGTCTAGACTGTGTCTAGCCTGTGTCTAGCCTGTGTCTAGCCTGTGTCTAGCCTGTGTCCAGCCTGTGTTTAGCCTGTGTTTAGCCTGTGTCTAGCCTGTGTCTAGCCTTTGTCTAGCCTGTGTCTAGCCTGTGTCTAGCCTGTGTCTAGCCTGTGTCTAGCCTGTGTCTAGCCTGTGTGTAGCCTGTGTTTAGCTTGTGTCAAGCCTGTGTCTAGCCTGTGTCTAGCCTGTGTCTAGCCTGTGTCTAGCCTGTTTCTAGCCTGTGTCTAGCCTGTGTCTAGCCTGTGTCTAGCCTGTGTCTAGCCTGAGTCTAGCCTGTGCCTAGCCTGTGTCTAGCCTGTGTCTAGCCTGTGTCTAGGCTGTGTCTAGCCTGTGTCTAGCATGTGTCTAGCCTGTGTCTAGCCTGTGTCTAGCCTGTGTCTAGCCTGTGTCTAGCTTGTGTCTAGCCTGTGTCTAGCCTGAGCCTAGCCAGTGTCTAGCCAGTGCCTAGCCTGTGCCTAGCCAGTGTATAGCCTTCGTCTAGCCTGTGCATAGCCTCTGTCTAGCCTGTGTCAAGTCTGTGTCTAGCCGGTGTCTAGCCGGTGTCTAGCCGGTGTCTAGCCTGTGTCTAGCCTGTGCCTAGCCTGTGACTGGCCTGTGCCTAGCCTGTGCCTAGCTTGTGCCTAGCCTGTGCCTAGCCTGTGCCTAGCCTGTGGCTAGCCTGTGCCTAGCCTATGCCTAGCCTGTGTCTAGCCTGTGCCTAGCCTATGCCTAGCCTGTGTCTAGCCTGTGTCTAGACTGTGTCTAGCCTGTGTCTAGCCTGTGTCTAGCCTGTGTCTAGCCTGTGTCCAGCCTGTGTTTAGCCTGTGTTTAGCCTGTGTCTAGCCCGTGTCTAGCCTTTGTCTAGCCTGTGTCTAGCCTTTGTCTAGCCTGTGTCTAGCCTGTGTCTAGCCTGTGTCTAGCCTGTGTCTAGCCTGTGTCTAGCCTGTGTCTAGCCTGTGTCTAGCCTGTGTCTAGCCTGTGTGTAGCCTGTGTTTAGCTTGTGTCAAGCCTGTGTCTAGCCTGTGTCTAGCCTGTGTCTAGCCTGTGTCTAGCCTGTTTCTAGCCTGTGTCTAGCCTGTGTCTAGCCTGTGTCTAGCCTGTGTCTAGACTGTGTCTAGCCTGTGCCTAGCCTGTGTCTAGCCTGTGTCTAGCCTGTGTCTAGGCTGTGTCTAGCCTGTGTCTAGCATGTGTCTAGCCTGTGTCTAGCCTGTGTCTAGCCTGTGTCTAGCCTGTGTCTAGCTTGTGTCTAGCCTGTGTCTAGCCTGAGCCTAGCCAGTGTCTAGCCAGTGCCTAGCCTGTGTCTAGCCAGTGCCTAGCCTGTGCCTAGCCTGTGTCTAGCCTATGCATTGCCTGAGACAGGCATGTGCATAGCGTATGCCTAGCCTGTGTCTAGCCTGTGTCTGGCCTGTGCCTTGCCTGTGACTGGCATGTGCATAGCCTGTAACTAGCCAGTGCCTAGCCTGTGTCTAGCCTGTGCCTTGCCTGAGACTGGCATGTGCATAGCGTGTGCCTAGCCAGTGTCTAGCCAGTGCCTAGCCTGTGCCTAGCCAGTGTATAGCCTTTGTCTAGCCTGTGCATAGCCTGTGTCTAGCCTGTGCCTAGCCAGTGTATAGCCTCTGTCTAGCCTGTGTCTAGTCTGTGTCTAGCCGGTGTCTAGCCGGTGTCTAGCCTGTGTCTAGCCTGTGCCTAGCCTGTGCCTAGCCTGTGACTGGCCTGTGCCTAGCCTGTGCCTAGCCTGTGCCTAGCCTGTGGCTAGCCTGTGCCTAGCCTGTGGCTAGCCTGTGCCTAGCCTATGCCTAGCCTGTGTCTAGCCTGTGCCTAGCCTATGCCTAGCCTGTGTCTAGCCTGTGTCTAGACTGTGTCTAGCCTGTGTCTAGCCTGTGTCTAGCCTGTGTCTAGCCTGTGTCCAGCCTGTGTCTAGCCTGTGTCTAGCCTGTGTCTAGCCCGTGTCTAGCCTTTGTCTAGCCTGTGTCTAGCCTGTGTCTAGCCTGTGTCTAGCCTGTGTCTAGCCTGTGTCTAGCCTGTGTCTAGCCTGTGTCTAGCCTGTGTCTAGCCTGTGTCTAGCCTGTGTGTAGCCTGTGTTTAGCTTGTGTCAAGCCTGTGTCTAGCCTGTGTCTAGCCTGTGTCTAGCCTGTTTCTAGCCTGTGTCTAGCCTGTGTCTAGCCTGTGTCTAGCCTGTGTCTAGCCTGTGTCTAGCCTGTGCCTAGCCTGTGTCTAGCCTGTGTCTAGCCTGTGTCTAGCCTGTGTCTAGCATGTGTCTAGCTTGTGTCTAGCCTGTGTCTAGCCTGTGTCTAGCCTGTGTCTAGCTTGTGTCTAGCCTGTGTCTAGCCTGAGCCTAGCCAGTGTCTAGCCTGAGCCTAGCCAGTGTCTAGACAGTGCCTAGCCTGTGCCTAGCCTGTGTCTAGCCTATGCATTGCCTGAGACAGGCATGTGCATAGCGTATGCCTAGCCTGTGCCTAGCCAGTCTCTAGCCTGTGTCTAGCCTGTGTCTAGCCTGTGTCTAGCCTGTGTCTAGCCTGTGTCTAGCCTGTGTCTAGCCTGTGTCTAGCCTTTGTCTAACCTGTGTCTAGCCTGTGTCTAGCCTGTGTCTAGCCTGTGTCTAGCCTGTGTCTAGCTTGTGTCTAGCCTGTGTCTAGCCTGTGTCTAGCCTGTGTCTAGCCTGTGTCTAGCCAGTGTCTAGCCTGTGCCTAGCCAGTGTCTAGCCTGTGCCCAGCCAATGTCTAGCCTGTGTCTAGCCTGTGTCTAGCCTGTGTCAAGCCTGTGTCAAGCCTGTGTCTAGCCTGTATCTAGCCTGTGTCTAGCCTGTGTCTAGCCTGTGTCTAGCCTGTGTCTAGCCTGTGCGTAGCCAGTGTCTAGCCTGTGGCCAGCCAGTGTCTAGCCTGTGCCTAGCCAGTTTCTAGCCTGTGTCTACCCTGTGACTAGCCAGTGTCTAGTCTGTGCCAAGCCAGTGTCTAGCCTGTGCCTAGCCAGTGTCTAGCCTGTGCCTAGCCAGTGTCTAGCCTGTGTCTAGCCTGTTCCTTGCCTGAGACTGGCATGTGCATAGCGTGTGCCTAGCCAGTGTCAAGAATGTGTCTATCCTGTGCCTTGCCAGAGACTGGCATGTGCATAGCGTGTGCCTAGCCAGTGCCTAGCCTGTGCCTAGCCTGTGCCTAGCCTGTGTCTAGCCTGTGTCTAGCCTGTGCCTTGCCTGTGACTGGCATGTGTCTAGCCCCTGCCTTGCCTGAGACTGGCATGTGCATAGCGTGTGCCTAGCCAGTGTCTAGCCAGTGCCTAGCCTGTGCCTAGCCTGTGCCTAGCCTGTGTCCAGCCTGTGTCTAGCCTGTTCCTTGCCTGAGACTGGCATGTGCATAGCGTGTGCCTAGCCAGTGTCAAGAATGTGTCTAGCCTGTGCCTTGCCAGAGACTGGCATGTGCATAGCGTGTGCCTAGCCAGTGCCTAGCCTGTGCCTAGCCTGTGCCTAGCCTGTGTCTAGCCTGTGTCTAGCCTGTGCCTTGCCTGTGACTGGCATGTGTCTAGCCTGTGCCTTGCCTGAGACTGGCATGTGCATAGCGTGTGCCTAGCCAGTGTCTAGCCAGTGCCTAGCCTGTGCCTAGCCTGTGTCTAGCCTGTGTCTAGCCTGTGTCTAGCCTGTGTCCAGCCTGTGCCTAGCCAGTTTCTAGCCTGTGTCTAGCCTGTGCTTAGCCAGTGTCTAGTCTGTGCCAAGCCAGTGTCTAGCCTGTGCCTAGCCAGTGTCTAGCCTGTGTCTAGCCTGTTCCTTGCCTGTGACTGGCATGTGCATAGCCTGTGCCTAGCCAGTGTCTAGCCTGTGTCTAGCCTGTGCCTTGCCTGAGACTGGCATGTGCACAGCGTATGCCTAGCCAGTGTCTAGCCAGTGCCTAGCCTGTGCCTAGCCAGTTTCTAGCCTTTGTCTAGCCTGTGCATAGCCAGAGTCTAGCATGTGCCTAGCCAGTGTGTAGCCTCTGTCTAGCCTGTGTCTAGTCTGTGTCTTGACGGTGTCTTGCCGGTGTCTAGCCTGTGTCTAGCCTGTGTCTAGCCTGTGTCTAGCCTGTGTCTAGCCTGTGTCTAGCCTGTGTCTAGCCTGTGTCTAGCCTGTGCCTAGCCTTTGTCTAGCCTGTGTCAAGCATGTGCCTAGCCTCCGCCTAGCCTGTACCTAGCCAGTGCCTAGCCTGTACCTAGCCAGTACCTAGCCTGTACCTAGCCAGTACCTAGCCTGTTCATAGCCATTGTCTAGCCTGTTCATAGCCATTGTCTAGCCTGTGCCTAGCCAATGTCTAGCCTGTGCCTAGCCAGTGTCTAGTCTGTGCCCAGCCTGTGTCAAGCCTGTGTCTAGCCTGTGCCTATCCAGTTTGTAGACTGTGCTTAGCCAGTGTCTAGTCTGTGCCAAGCCAGTGTCTAGCCTGTGTCTAGCCTTTTCTAGCCTGTGTCTAGCCTGTGTCTAGCCTGTGTCTAGCCTTTGTCTAGCCTGTGTCTAGCCTGTGTCTAGCCTGAGTCTAACCTGTGTCTAGCCTGAGTCTAACCTGTGTCTAGCCTGTGTCTAGCCTGTGTCTAGCCTGTGTCTAGCCTGTGTCTAGCCTGTGTCTAACCTGTGTCTAGCCTGTGTCTAGCCTGTGTCTAGCCTGTGTCTAGCCTGTGTCTAGCCTGTGCCTAGCCAGTGTCGAGCCTGTGCCCAGCCAGTGTCGAGCCTGTGTCTAGCCTGTGTCTTGCCTGTGCCTAGCCAGTTTCTAGCCTGTGTCTAGCCTGTGCTTAGCCAGTGTCTAGTCTGTGCCAAGCCCGTGTCTAGCCTGTGTCTAGCCTGTGTCTAGCCTGTGTCTAGCCTGTACCTAGCCTGTGCCTAGCCTGTGTCTAGCCTGTGTCTAGCCTGTGTCTAGCCTGTGTCTAGCCTGTGTCTAGCCTGTTTCTAGCCTGTGTCTAGCCTGTGTTTAGCCTGTGTCTAGCCTGTGCCTAGCCAGTGTCGATCCTGTGCCCAGCCAGTGTCGAGCCTGTGTCTAGCCTGTGTCTTGCCTGTGCCTAGCCAGTTTCTAGCCTGTGTCTAGCCTGTGCTTAGCCAGTGTCTAGTCTGTGCCAAGCCCGTGTCTAGCCTGTGTCTAGCCTGTGTCTAGCCTGTGTCTAGCCTGTGTCTAGCCTGTGTCTAGCCTGTGTCTAGCCTGTGCCTAGCCTGTGCCTAGCCTGTGTCTAGCCTGTGTCTAGCCTGTGTCTAGCCTGTGTCTAGCCTGTGTCTAGCCTGTGTCTAGCCTGTTTCTAGCCTGTGTCTAGCCTGTGTCTAGCTTGTGTCTAGCCTGTGTCTAGCCTTTGTCTAGCCTGTGTCTAGCCTGTGCCCAGCCAGTGTCTAGCCTGTGTCTAGCCTGTGCCTAGCCAGTTTCTAGCCTGTGTCTAGCCTGTGCTTAGCCAGTGTCTAGTCTGTGCCAAGCCAGTGTCTAGCCTGTGCCTAGCCAGTGTCTAGCCTGTGTCTAGCCTGTGCCTTGCCTGTGACTGGCATGTGCATAGCCTGTGCCTAGCCCGTGTCTAGCCTGTGTCTAGCCTGTGCCTTGCCTGAGACTGGCATGTGCACAGCGTATGCCTAGCCAGTGTCTAGCCAGTGCCAAGCCTGTGCCTAGCCAGTTTCTAGCCTTTGTCTAGCCTGTGCATAGCCAGAGTCTAGCATGTGCCTAGCCAGTGTGTAGCCTCTGTCTAGCCTGTGTCTAGTCTGTGTCTTGACGGTGTCTTGCCGGTGTCTAGCCTGTGTCTAGCCTGTGTCTAGCCTGTGTCTAGCCTGTGTCTAGCCTGTGTCTAGCCTGTGTCTAGTCTGTGTCTAGCCTGTGTCTAGCCTGTGTCTAGCCTGTGCCTAGCCTTTGTCTAGCCTGTGTCAAGTATGTGCCTAGCCTCTGCCTAGCCTGTACCTAGCCAGTGCCTAGCCTGTACCTAGCCAGTACCTAGCCTGTACCTAGCCAGTACCTAGCCTGTTCATAGCCATTGTCTAGCCTGTTCATAGCCATTGTCTAGCCTGTGCCTAGCCAGTGTCTAGCCTGTGCCTAGCCAGTGTCTAGTCTGTGCCCAGCCTGTGTCAAGCCTGTGTCTAGCCTGTGCCTATCCAGTTTGTAGATTGTGCTTAGCCAGTGTCTAGTCTGTGCCAAGCCAGTGTCTAGCCTGTGTCTAGCCTTTTCTAGCCTGTGTCTAGCCTGTGTCTAGCCTGTATCTAGCCTTTGTCTAGCCTGTGTCTAGCCTGTGCCTAGCCAGTATCTAGCCTTTGTCTAGCCTGTGCATAGCCAGAGTCTAGCATGTGCCTAGCCAGTGTGTAGCCTCTGTCTAGCCTGTGTCTAGTCTGTGTCTTGACGGTGTCTTGCCGGTGTCTAGCCTGTGTCTAGCCTGTGACTAGCCTGTGTCTAGCCTGTGTCTAGCCTGTGTCTAGCCTGTGTCTAGCCTGTGTCTAGCCTGTGTCTAGCCTGTGTCTAGCCTGTGTCTAGCCTGTGTCTAGCCTGTGTCTAGCCTGTGTCTAGCCTTTGTCTAGCCTGTGTCAAGTATGTGCCTAGCCTCCGCCTAGCCTGTACCTAGCCAGTGCCTAGCCTGTACCTAGCCAGTACCTAGCCTGTACCTAGCCAGTACCTAGCCTGTTCATAGCCATTATCTAGCCTGTTCATAGCCATTGTCTAGCCTGTGCCTAGCCAGTGTCTAGCCTGTGCCTAGCCAGTGTCTAGTCTGTGCCCAGCCTGTGTCAATCCTGTGTCTAGCCTGTGCCTATCCAGTTTGTAGACTGTGCTTAGCCAGTGTCTAGTCTGTGCCAAGCCAGTGTCTAGTCTGTGCCAAGCCAGTGTCTAGCCTGTGTCTAGTCTTTCTAGCCTGTGTCTAGCCTGTGTCTAGCCTGTGTCTAGCCTGTGTCTAGCCTGTGTCTAGCCTGTGTCTAGCCTGTGTCCAGCCTTTGTCTAGCCTGTGTCTAGCCATTATCTAGCCTGTTCATAGCCATTGTCTAGCCTGTGCCTAGCCAGTGTCTAGCCTGTGCCTAGCCAGTGTCTAGTCTGTGCACAGCCTGTGTCAAGCCTGTGTCTAGCCTGTGCCTATCCAGTTTGTAGACTGTGCTTAGCCAGTGTCTAGTCTGTGCCAAGCCAGTGTCTAGCCTTTTCTAGCCTGTGTCTAGCCAGTGTCTAGCCTGTGTCTAGCCTGTGTCTAGCCTGTGTCTAGCCTTTGTCTAGCCTGTGTCTAGCCTGTGTCTAGCCTGTCTCTAGCCTGTGTCTAGCCTGAGTCTAACCTGTGTCTAGCCTGTGTCTAGCCTGTGTCTAGCCTGTGTCTAGCCTGTGTCTAACCTGTGTCTAGCCTGTGTCTAGCCTGTGTCTAGCCTGTGCCTAGCCAGTGTCGAGCCTGTGCCCAGCCAGTGTCTAGCCTGTGTCTAGCCTGTGTGTTGCCTGTGCCTAGCCAGTTTCTAGCCTGTGTCTAGCCCGTGTCTAGCCTGTGTCTACCCTGTGTCTAGCCTGTGTCTAGCCTGTGTCTAGCCTGTGCCTAGCCTTTTTCTAGCCTGTGTCTAGCCTGTGTATAGCCTGTGTCTAGCCTGTGTCTAGCCTGTTTCTAGCCTGTTTCTAGCCTTTGTCTAGCCTGTGTCTAGCCTGTGTCTAGCCTGTGTCTAGCCTGTGTCTAGCCTGTGTCTAGCCTGTGTCTAGCCTGTGTCTAGCCTTTGTCTAGCCTGTGTCAAGTATGTGCCTAGCCTCCGCCTAGCCTCCGCCTAGCCTGTACCTAGCCAGTGCCTAGCCTGTACCTAGCCAGTACCTAGCCTGTACCTAGCCAGTACCTAGCCTGTTCATAGCCATTATCTAGCCTGTTCATAGCCATTGTCTAGCCTGTGCCTAGCCAGTGTCTAGCCTGTGCCTAGCCAGTGTCTAGTCTGTGCCCAGCCTGTGTCAAGCCTGTGTCTAGCCTGTGCCTATCCAGTTTGTAGACTGTGCTTAGCCAGTGTCTAGTCTGTGCCAAGCCAGTGTCTAGTCTGTGCCAAGCCAGTGTCTAGCCTGTGTCTATTCTTTCTAGCCTGTGTCTAGCCTGTGTCTAGCCTGTGTCTAGCCTGTGTCTAGCCTGTGTCTAGCCTGTGTCTAGCCTGTGTCTAGCCTGTGTCCAGCCTTTGTCTAGCCTGTGTCTAGCCATTATCTAGCCTGTTCATAGCCATTGTCTAGCCTGTGCCTAGCCAGTGTCTAGCCTGTGCCTAGCCAGTGTCTAGTCTGTGCCCAGCCTGTGTCAAGCCTGTGTCTAGCCTGTGCCTATCCAGTTTGTAGACTGTGCTTAGCCAGTGTCTAGTCTGTGCCAAGCCAGTGTCTAGCCTTTTCTAGCCTGTGTCTAGCCAGTGTCTAGCCTGTGTCTAGCCTGTGTCAAGCCTGTGTCTAGCCTTTGTCTAGCCTGTGTCTAGCCTGTGTCTAGCCTGTCTCTAGCCTGTGTCTAGCCTGAGTCTAACCTGTGTCTAGCCTGTGTCTAGCCTGTGTCTAGCCTGTGTCTAGCCTGTGTCTAACCTGTATCTAGCCTGTGTCTAGCCTGTGTCTAGCCTGTGCCTAGCCAGTGTCGAGCCTGTGCCCAGCCAGTGTCTAGCCTGTGTCTAGCCTGTGTGTTGCCTGTGCCTAGCCAGTTTCTAGCCTGTGTCTAGCCCGTGTCTAGCCTGTGTCTACCCTGTGTCTAGCCTGTGTCTAGCCTGTGTCTAGCCTGTGCCTAGCCTTTTTCTAGCCTGTGTCTAGCCTGTGTATAGCCTGTGTCTAGCCTGTGTCTAGCCTGTTTCTAGCCTGTTTCTAGCCTTTGTCTAGCCTGTGTCTAGCCTGTGTCTAGCCTGTGTCTAGCCTGTGTCTAGCCTGTGTCTAGCTTGTGTCTAGCCTGTGTCTAGCCTTTGTCTAGCTTGTGTCTAGCCTGTGCCCAGCCAGTGTCTAGCCTGTGTCTTGCCTGTGCCTAGCCTGTTTCTAGCCTGTGTCTAGCCCGTGTCTAGCCTGTGTCTACCCTGTGTCTAGCCTGTGTCTAGCCTGTGTCTAGCCTGTGCCTAGCCTGTTTCTAGCCTGTGTCTAGCCCGTGTCTAGCCTGTGTCTACCCTGTGTCTAGCCTGTTTCTAGCCTGTTTCTAGCCTTTGTCTAGCCTGTGTCTAGCCTGTGTCTAGCCTGTGTCTAGCCTGTGTCTAGCCTGTGTCTAGCCTGTGTCTAGCCTGTGTCTAGCCTTTGTCTAGCTTGTGTCTAGCCTGTGCCCAGCCAGTGTCTAGCCTGTGTCTTGCCTGTGCCTAGCCTGTTTCTAGCCTGTGTCTAGCCCGTGTCTAGCCTGTGTCTACCCTGTGTCTAGCCTGTGTCTAGCCTGTGTCTAGCCTGTGCCTAGCCTGTTTCTAGCCTGTGTCTAGCCCGTGTCTAGCCTGTGTCTACCCTGTGTCTAGCCTGTGTCTAGCCTGTGTCTAGCCTGTGCCTAGCCTGTTTCTAGCCTGTGTCTAGCCTGTGTCTAGCCTGTGTCTAGCCTGTGTCTAGCCTGTGTCTAGCCTGTGTCTAGCCTGTTTCTAGCCTGTGTCTAGCCAGTGTCTAGCCTGTGTCTAGCCTGTGCCTTGCCTGTGACTGGCATCTGCATTGCCTGTGTCTAGCCTGTGTCTAGCCTGTGCCTAGCCTGTTTCTAGCCTGTGTCTAGCCCGTGTCTAGCCTGTGTCTACCCTGTGTCTAGCCTGTGTCTAGCCTGTGTCTAGCCTGTGCCTAGCCTGTTTCTAGCCTGTGTCTAGCCTGTGTCTAGCCTGTGTCTAGCCTGTGTCTAGCCTGTGCCAAGCCAGTGTCTAGCCTGTGCCTAGCCAGTGTCTAGCCTGTGTCTAGCCTGTGCCTAGCCTGAGACTGGCATGTGCACAGCGTATGCCTAGCCAGTGTCTAGCCAGTGCCTAGCCTGTGCCTAGCCAGTTTCTAGCCTGTGTCTAGCATGTGCCTAGCCAGTGTGTAGCCTCTGTCTAGCCTGTGTCTAGTCTGTGTCTTGACGGTGTCTTGCCGGCGTCTAGCCTGTGTCTAGCCTGTGTCTAGCCTGTGTCTAGCCTGTGTCTACCATTGTTCTAGCCTGTGTCTAGCCTGTGCCTAGCCTTTGTCTAGCCTGTGTCAAGTATGTGCCTAGCCTCTGCCTAGCCTGTACCTAGCCAGTGCCTAGCCTGTACCTAGCCAGTACCTAGCCTGTACCTAGCCAGTACCTAGCCTGTTCATAGCCATTGTCTAGCCTGTTCATAGCCATTGTCTAGCCTGTGCCTAGCCAGTGTCTAGCCTGTGCCTAGCCAGTGTCTAGTCTGTGCCCAGCCTGTGTCAAGCCTGTGTCTAGCCTGTGCCTATCCAGTTTGTAGATTGTGCTTAGCCAGTTTCTAGTCTGTGCCAAGCCAGTGTCTATCCTCTGTCTAGCCTTTTCTAGCCTGTGTCTAGCCTGTGTCTAGCCTCTGTCTAGCCTGTGTCTAGCCTTTGTCTAGCCTGTGTCTAGCCTGTGTCTAGCCTGTGTCTAGCCTGTGTCTAACCTGTGTCTAGCCTGTGTCTAGCCTGTGTCTAGCCTGTGTCTAGCCTGTGTCTAGCCTGTGTCTAGCCTGTGTCTAGCCTGTGTCTAGCCTGTGTCTAGCCTGTGTCTAGCCTGTTTCTAGCCTGTGCCTAGCCAGTGTCGAGCCTGTGCCCAGCCAGTGACTAGCCTGTGTCTAGCCTGTGTCTAGCCTGTGTCTAGCCTGTGCCTAGCCAGTTTCTAGCCTGTGTCTAGCCTGTGCTTAGCCAGTGTCTAGTCTGTGCCAAGCCCGTGTCTAGCCTGTGTCTAGCCTGTGTCTAGCCTGTGTCTAGCCTGTGTCTAGCCTGTGTCTAGCCTGTGTCTAGCCTGTGTCTAGCCTGTGTCTAGCCTGTGTCTAGCCTGTGTCTAGCCTGTGTCTAGCCTGTGTCTACCCTGTGTCTAGCCTGTGTCCAGCCTGTGCCTAGCCTGTGTCTAGCTTGTGTCTAGCCTGTGTCTAGCCTTTGTCTAGCCTGTGTCTAGCGTGTGTCTAGCCTGTGTCTAGCCTGTGTCTAGCGTGTGTCTAGCCTGTGTCTAGCCTGTGTCTAGCCTGTTTCTAGCCTGTGTCTAGCCTGTGTCTAGCTTGTGTCTAGCCTGTGTCTAGCCTTTGTCTAGCCTGTGTCTAGCATGTGTCTAGCCTGTGTCTAGCCTGTGTCTAGCCTGTGTCTAGCCTGTGTCTAGCCTGTGCCTAGCCTGTTTCTAGCCTGTGTCTAGCCTGTGTCTAGCCTGTGTCTAGCCTGTGTCTAGCCTGTGTCTAGCCTGTGTCTAGCCTGTGTCTAGCCTGTGTCTAGCCTGTGTCTAGCCTGTGTCTACCCTGTGTCTAGCCTGTGCCTAGCCAGTGTCTAGCCTGTGTCTAGCCTGTGCCTTGCCTGTGACTGGCATGTGACTGGCATGTGACTGGCATGTGCATAGCCTGTGCCTAGCCAGTGTCTAGCCCGTGTCTAGCCTGTGCCTTGCCTGTGACTGGCATGTGACTGGCATGTGACTGGCATGTGACTGGCATGTGCATAGCCTGTGCCTAGCCAGTGTCTAGCCAGTGTCTAGCCTGTGTCTAACCTGTTCCTTGCCTGAGACTGGCATGTGCATAGCGTGTGCCTAGCCAATGTCTAGCCTGTTTCTAGCCTGTGCCTTGCCAGAGACTGGCATGTGCATAGCGTGTGCCTAGCCAGTGCCTAGCCTGTGCCTAGCCTGTGCCTAGCCTGTGTCTAGCCTGTGTCTAGCCTGTGCCTTGCCTGTGACTGGCATGTGTCTACCCTGTGCCTTGCCTAAGACTGGCATGTGCATAGCGTGTGCCTAGCCAGTGTCTAGCCAGTGCCTAGCCTGTGCCTAGCCTGTGCCTAGCCTGTGCCTAGCCTGTGTCCAGCCTGTGTCTAGCCTGTGCTTTGCCTGTGACTGGCATGTGCATAGCCTGTGCCTAGCCAGTGTCCAGCCTGTGTCTAGCTTGTGCCTTGCGTGAGACTGGCATGTGCATAGCTTGTGCCTAGCCAGTGTCTAGCCAGTGCCTAGCCTGTGCCTAGCCTGTGCCTAGCCTGTGTCTAGCCTGTGTCTAGCCTGTGCCTTGCCTGTGACTGGCATGTGCCTAGCCAGTGCCTAGCCTGTGCCTAGCCTGTGCCTAGCCTGTGCCTAGCCTGTGCCTGGCCTGTGCCTAGCCTGTGTCTAGCCTGTGTCTAGCCTGTGTCTAGCCTGTGTCTAGCCTGTGTCTAGCCTGTGTCTAGCCTGTTTCTAGCCTGTGTATAGCCTGTGTCTAGCTTGTGTCTAGCCTGTGTCTAGCCTTTGTCTAGCCTGTGTCTAGCATGTGTCTAGCCTGTGTCTAGCCTGTGTCTAGCCTGTGTCTAGCCTGTGTCTAGCCTGTGTCTAGCCTGTGTCTAGCCTGTTTCTAGCCTGTTTCTAGCCTGTGTCTAGCCTGTGTCTAGCCTGTGTCTAGCCTGTGTCTAGCCTGTGTCTAGCCTGTGTCTAGCCTGTGTCTAGCCTGTGTCTAGCCTGTGTCTAGCCTGTGCCTAGCCAGTGTCTAGCCTGTGTCTAGCCTGTGCCTTGCCTGTGACTGGCATGTGACTGGCATGTGCATAGCCTGTGCCTAGCCAGTGTCTAGCCCGTGTCTAGCCTGTGCCTTGCCTGTGACTGGCATGTGACTGGCATGTGCATAGCCTGTGCCTAGCCAGTGTCTAGCCTGTGTCTAGCCTGTGCCTTGCCTGAGACTTGCATGTGCTTAGCGTGTGCCTAGCCAGTGCCTAGCTAGTGCCTAGCCTGTGCCTAGCCTGTGCCTAGCCTTTGTCTAGCCTGTGCCTTGCCTGTCACTGGCATGTGCATAGCCTGTGCCTAGCCAGTGTCTAGCCAGTGTCTAGCCTGTGTCTAGCCTGTTCCTTGCCTGAGACTGGCATGTGCATAGCGTGTGCCTAGCCAGTGTCTAGAATGTGTCTAGCCTGTGCCTTGCCAGAGACTGGCATGTGCATAGCGTGTGCCTAGCCAGTGCCTAGCCTGTGCCTAGCCTGTGCCTAGCCTGTGTCTAGCCTGTGTCTAGCCTGTGCCTTGCCTGTGACTGGCATGTGTCTAGCCTGTGCCTTGCCTGAGACTGGCATGTGCATAGCGTGTGCCTAGCCAGTGTCTAGCCAGTGCCTAGCCTGTGCCTAGCCTGTGCCTAGCCTGTGTCCAGCCTGTGTCTAGCCTGTGCTTTGCCTGTGACTGGCATGTGCATAGCCTGTGCCTAGCCAGTGTCTAGCCTGTGTCTAGCTTGTGCCTTGCGTGAGACTGGCATGTGCATAGCTTGTGCCTAGCCAGTGTCTAGCCAGTGCCTAGCCTGTGCCTAGCCTGTGCCTAGCCTGTGTCTAGCCTGTGTCTAGCCTGTGCCTTGCCTGTGACTGGCATGTGCCTAGCCAGTGCCTAGCCTGTGCCTAGCCTGTGCCTAGCCTGTGCCTAGCCTGTGCCTAGCCTGTGCCTAGCCTGTGCCTAGCCTGTGTCTAGCCTGTGTCTAGCCTGTGCCTTGCCTGTGACTGGCCTGTGTCTAGCCTGTGCCTTGCCTGAGACTGGCATGTGCATAGCGTGTGCCTAGCCAGGGTCTAGCCAGTGCCTAGCCTGTGCCTAGCCTGTGTCCAGCCTTTGTCTAGCCTGTGCTTTGCCTGTGCTTTGCCTGTGACTGGCATGTGCATAGCCTGTGCCTAGCCAGTGTCTAGCCTGTGTCTAGCTTGTGCCTTGCGTGAGACTGGCATGTGCATAGCTTGTGCCTAGCCAGTGTTTAGCCAGTGCCTAGCCTGTGCCTAGCCTGTGCCTAGCCTGTGCCTAGCCTGTGTCTAGCCTGTGTCTAGCCTGTGCCTTGCCTGTGACTGGCATGTGCATAGCCTGTGCCTAGCCAGTGTCTAGCTTGTGTCTAGCCTGTGCCTTGCCTGAGACAGGCATGTGTCTAGCCAGTGCCTAGCCTGTGCCTAGCCTGTGCCTAGCTTGTGCCTAGCCTGTGCCTAGCCTGTGGCTAGCCTGTGCCTAGCCTATGCCTATCCTGTGTCTAGCCTGTGTCTAGCCTGTGTCTAGCCTGTGTCTAGCCTGTGTCTAGCCTGTGTCTAGCCTGTGTCTAGCCTGTGTCTAGCCGGTGTCTAGCCTTTGTCTAGCCTGTGTCTAGCCTGTGTCTAGCCTTTGTCTAGCCTGTGCCTAGCTTGTGTCTAGCCTGTGTCTAGCCTGTGTCTAGCCTGTTTCTAGCCTGTGTCTAGCCTGTGTCTAGCCTGTGTCTAGCCTTTGTCTAGCTTGTGTCTAGCCTTTGTCTAGCTTGTGTCTAGCCTGTGCCCAGCCAGTGTCTAGCCTGTGTCTTGCCTGTGCCTAGCCTGTTTCTAGCCTGTGTCTAGCCCGTGTCTAGCCTGTGTCTACCCTGTGTCTAGCCTGTGTCTAGCCTGTGTCTAGCCTGTGTCTAGCCTGTGCCTAGCCTGTTTCTAGCCTGTGTCCAGCCCGTGTCTAGCCTGTGTCTACCCTGTGTCTAGCCTGTGTCTAGCCTGTGTCTAGCCTGTGCCTAGCCTGTTTCTAGCCTGTGTCTAGCCTGTGTCTAGCCTGTGTCTAGCCTGTGTCTAGCCTGTGTCTAGTCTGTGTCTTGACGGTGTCTTGCCGGTGTCTAGCCTGTGTCTAGCCTGTGTCTAGCCTGTGTCTAGCCTGTGTCTACCCTTGTTCTAGCCTGTGTCTTGCCTGTGTCTAGCCTGTGCCTAGCCTTTGTCTAGCCTGTGTCAAGTATGTGCCTAGCCTCTGCCTAGCCTGTACCTAGCCAGTGCCTAGCCTGTACCTAGCCAGTACCTAGCCTGTACCTAGCCAGTACCTAGCCTGTTCATAGCCATTGTCTAGCCTGTGCCTAGCCAGTGTCTAGCCTGTGTCTAGCTTGTGCCTTGCGTGAGACTGGCATGTGCATAGCTTGTGCCTAGCCAGTGTCTAGCCAGTGCCTAGAATGTGCCTAGCCTGTGTCTAGCCTGTGTCTAGCCTGTGCCTTGCCTGTGACTGGCATGTGCATAGCCTGTGCCTAGCCAGTGTCTAGCTTGTGTCTAGCCTGTGCCTTGCCTGAGACAGGCATGTGTCTAGCCAGTGCCTAGCCTGTGCCTAGCCAGTGTATAGCCTTTGTCTAGCCTGTGCATAGCCTGTGCCTAGCCTGTGCCTAGCTTGTGCCTAGCCTGTGCCTAGCCTGTGGCTAGCCTGTGCCTAGCCTATGCCTAGCCTGTGTCTAGCCTGTGTCTAGCCTGTGTCTAGCCTGTGTCTAGCCTGTGTCTAGCCTGTGTCTAGCCTGTGTCTAGCCTGTGTCTAGCCCGTGTCTAGCCTTTGTCTAGCCTGTGTCTAGCCTTTGTCTAGCCTGTGCCTAGCTTGTGTCTAGCCTGTGTCTAGCCTGTGTCTAGCCTGTTTCTAGCCTGTGTCTAGCCTGTGTCTAGCCTGTGTCTAGCTTGTGTCTAGCCTGTGTCTAGCCTTTGTCTAGCTTGTGTCTAGCCTGTGCCCAGCCAGTGTCTAGCCTGTGTCTTGCCTGTGCCTAGCCTGTTTCTAGCCTGTGTCTAGCCCGTGTCTAGCCTGTGTCTACCCTGTGTCTAGCCTGTGTCTAGCCTGTGTCTAGCCTGTGTCTAGCCTGTGCCTAGCCTGTTTCTAGCCTGTGTCTAGCCTGTGTCTAGCCTGTGTCTAGCCTGTGCCTAGCCTGTTTCTAGCCTGTGTCTAGCCTGTGTCTAGCCTGTGTCTAGCCTGTGTCTAGCCTGTGTCTAGCCTGTGTCTAGCCTGTTTCTAGCCTGTGTCTAGCCAGTGTCTAGCCTGTGTCTAGCCTGTGCCTTGCCTGTGACTGGCATGTGCATAGCCTGTGCCTAGCCCGTCTCTAGCCTGTGTCTAGCCTGTGCCTTGCCTGAGACTGGCATGTGCACAGCGTATGCCTAGCCAGTGTCAAGCCAGTGCCTAGCCTGTGCCTAGCCAGTTTCTAGCCTGTGTCTAGCCTGTGCATAGCCAGAGTCTAGCATGTGCCTAGCCATTGTGTAGCCTCTGTCTAGCCTGTGTCTAGTCTGTATCTTGACGGTGTCTTGCCGGTGTCTAACCTGTGTCTAGCCTGTGTCTAGCCTGTGTCTAGCCTGTGTCTAGCCTGTGTCTAGCCTGTGTCTAGCCTGTGTCTAGCCTGTGTCTAGCCTGTGTCTAGCCTGTGTCTAGCCTGTGTCTAGCCTGTGTCTAGCCTGTGCCTAGCCTTTGTCTAGCCTGTGTCAAGTATGTGCCTAGCCTCTGCCTAGCCTGTACCTAGCCAGTGCCTAGCCTGTACCTAGCCAGTACCTAGCCTGTACCTAGCCAGTACCTAGCCTGTTCATAGCCATTGTCTAGCCTGTTCATAGCCATTGTCTAGCCTGTGCCTAGCCAGTGTCTAGCCTGTGCCTAGCCAGTGTCTAGTCTGTGCCCAGCCTGTGTCAAGCCTGTGTCTAGCCTGTGCCTATCCAGTTTGTAGATTGTGCTTAGCCAGTGTCTTCTCTGTGCCAAGCCAGTGTCTAGCCTGTGTCTAGCCTTTTCTAGCCTGTGTCTAGCCTGTGTCTAGCCTCTGTCTAGCCTGTGTCTAGCCTTTGTCTAGCCTGTGTCTAGCCTGTGTCTAGCCTGTGTCTAGCCTGTGTCTAACCTGTGTCTAGCCTGTGTCTAGCCTGTGTCTAGCCTGTGTCTAGCCTGTGTCTAACCTGTGTCTAGCCTGTGTCTAGCCTGTGTCTAGCCTGTGTCTAGCCTGTGCCTAGCCAGTGTCGAGCCTGTGCCCAGCCAGTGTCTAGCCTGTGTCTAGCCTGTGTCTAGCCTGTGTCTAGCCTGTGCCTAGCCAGTTTCTAGCCTGTGTCTAGCCTGTGCTTAGCCAGTGTCTAGTCTGTGCCAAGCCCGTGTCTAGCCTGTGTCTAGCCTGTGTCTAGCCTGTGTCTAGCCTGTGTCTAGCCTGTGTCTAGCCTGTGTCTAGCCTGTGTCTACCCTGTGTCTAGCCTGTGTCCAGCCTGTGCCTAGCCTGTGTCTAGCTTGTGTCTAGCCTGTGTCTAGCCTGTGTCTAGCCTGTGTCTACCCTGTGTCTAGCCTGTGTCCAGCCTGTGCCTAGCCTGTGTCTAGCTTGTGTCTAGCCTGTGTCTAGCCTTTGTCTAGCCTGTGTCTAGCCTGTGCCTTGCCTGTGACTGGCATGTGCATAGCCTGTGCCTAGCCTGTGTCTAGCCTGTGTCTAGCCTGTTTCTAGCCTGTGTCTAGCCTGTGTCTATCTTGTGTCTAGCCTGTGTCTAGCCTGTGTCTAGCCTGTGTCTGGCCTGTGTCTAGCCTGTGTCTAGCCTGTGCCTAGCCTGTTTCTAGCCTGTGTCTAGCCTGTGTCTAGCCTGTGTCTACCCTGTGTCTAGCCTGTGCCTAGCCAGTGTCTAGCCTGTGTCTAGCCTGTGCGTTGCCTGTGACTGGCATGTGACTGGCATGTGACTGGCATGTGACTGGCATGTGCATAGCCTGTGCCTAGCCAGTGTCTAGCTCGTGTCTAGCCTGTGCCTTGCCTGTGACTATCATGTGACTGGCATGTGACTGGCATGTGCATAGCCTGTGCCTAGCCAGTGTCTAGCCTGTGTCTAGCCTGTGCCTTGCCTGAGACTGGCATGTGCATAGCGTGTGCCTAGCCAGTGCCTAGCTAGTGCCTAGCCTGTGCCTAGCCTGTGCCTAGCCTGTGTCTAGCCTGTGCCTTGCCTGTGACTGGCATGTGACTGGCATGTGCATAGCCTGTGCCTAGCCAGTGTCTAGCCTGTTCCTTGCCTGAGACTGGCATGTGCATAGCGTGTGCCTAGCCAGTGTCTAGAATGTGTCTAGCCTGTGCCTTGCCAGAGACTGGCATGTGCATAGCGTGTGCCTAGCCAGTGCCTAGCCTGTGCCTAGCCTGTGCCTAGCCTGTGTCTAGCCTGTGTCTAGCCTGTGCCTTGCCTGTGACTGGCGTGTGTCTAGCCTGTGCCTTGCCTGAGACTGGCATGTGCATAGCGTGTGCCTAGCCAGTGTCTAGCCAGTGCCTAGCCTGTGCCTAGCCTGTGCCTAGCCTGTGCCTAGCCTGTGCCTAGCCTGTGTCCAGCCTGTGTCTAGCCTGTGCTTTGCCTGTGACTGGCATGTGCATAGCCTGTGCCTAGCCAGTGTCTAGCCTGTGTCTAGCTTGTGCCTAGCGTGAGACTGGCATGTGCAAAGCTTGTGCCTAGCCAGTGTCTAGCCAGTGCCTAGCCTGTGCCTAGCCTGTGCCTAGACTGTGTCTAGCCTGTGTCTAGCCTGTGCCTTGCCTGTGACTGGCATGCGCATAGCCTGTGCCTAGCCAGTGTCTAGCTTGTGTCTAGCCTGTGCCTTGCCTGAGACAGGCATGTGTCTAGCCAGTGCCTAGCCTGTGCCTAGCCAGTGTATAGCCTTTGTCTAGCCTGTGCATAGCCTGTGCCTAGCCTGTGCCTAGCTTGTGCCTAGCCTGTGCCTAGCCTGTGGCTAGCCTGTGCCTAGCCTATGCCTAGCTTGTATCTAGCCTGTGTCTAGCCTGTGTCTAGCCTGTGTCTAGCCTGTGTCTAGCCTGTGTCAAGCCTGTGTCTAGCCCGTGTCTAGCCTTTGTCTAGCCTGTGTCTAGCCTGTGTCTAGCCTTTGTCTAGCCTGTGCCTAGCTTATGTCTAGCCTGTGTCTAGCCTGTGTCTAGACTGTTTCTAGCCTGTGTCTAGCCTGTGTCCAGCCTGTGTCTAGCTTGTGTCTAGCCTGTGTCTAGCCTGTGTCTAGCCTCTGCCTAGCCTGTGTCTAGCCTGTGTCTAGCCTGTGTCTAGCCTGTGTCTAGCCTGTGTCTAGCCTGTGTCTAGCCTGTGTCTAGCCTGTGTCTAGCCTGTGTCTAGCCTGTGTCTAGCCTGTGCCTAGCCTGTGTCTAGCCTGTGTCTAGCCTGTGTCTAGCCTGTTTCTAGCCTGTGCCTTGCCTGTGACTGGCATGTGACTGGCATGTGCATAGCCTGTGTCTAGCCTGTGTCTAGCCTGTGCCTTGCCTGAGACAGGCATGTGCATAGCGTGTGCCTAGCCAGTGTCTAGCCAGTGCCTAGCCTGTGCCTAGCCAGTGTCTAGCCTTTGTCTAGCCTGTGCATAGCCTGTGTCTAGCATGTGCCTAGCCAGTGTATAGCCTCTGTCTAGCCTGTGTCTAGTCTGTGTTTAGCCGGTGTCCAGCCGCTGTCTAGCCTGTGCCTAGCCTGTGACTGGCCTGTGCCTAGCCTGTGCCTAGCTTGTGCCTAGCCTGTGCCTAGCCTGTGCCTAGCCTATGCCTAGCCTGTGTCTAGCCTGTGTCTGTGTCTAGCCTGTGTCTAGCCTGTGTCTAGCCTGTGTCTAGCCTGTGTCTAGCCTGTGTCTAGCCTGTGTCTAGCCCGTGTCTAGCCTTTGTCTAGCCTGTGTCTAGCCTGTGTCTAGCCTTTGTCTAGCCTGTGCCTAGCTTGTGTCTAGCCTGTGTCTAGCCTGTGTCTAGACTGTTTCTAGCCTGTGTCTAGCCTGTGTCTAGCCTGTGTCCAGCCTGTGTCTAGCTTGTGTCTAGCCTGTGTCTATTCTGTGTCTAGCCTGTGTCTAGCCTGTGTCTAGCCTGTGTCTAGCCTGTGTCTAGCCTGTGTCTAGCCTGTGTCTAGCCTGTGTCTAGCCTGTGTCTAGCCTGTGTCTAGCCTGTGTCTAGCCTGTGTGTCTAGCCTGTGTCTAGCCTGTGTCTAGCCTGTGCCTTCTAGCCTGTGTCTAGCCTGTGTCTGTGCCTGTGTGCTAGCCTGTGTCTAGCCTGTGTCTAGCCTGTGTCTAGCCTGTGCCTTGCCTGTGACTGGCATGTGCATAGCCTGTGTCTAGCCTGTGTCTAGCCTGTGTCTAGCCTGTGTCTAGCCTGTGTCTAGCCTGTGTCTAGCCTGTGTCTAGCCTTTGTCTAGCCTGTGCCTAGACTGTGTCTAGCCTGTGTCTAGCCTGTGCCTTGCCTGTGACTGGCATGCGCATAGCCTGTGCCTAGCCAGTGTCTAGCTTGTGTCTAGCCTGTGCCTTGCCTGAGACAGGCATGTGTCTAGCCAGTGCCTAGCCTGTGCCTAGCCAGTGTTTAGCCTTTGTCTAGCCTGTGCCTAGCCTGTGCCTAGCTTGTGCCTAGCCTGTGCCTAGCCTGTGTCTAGCCTGTGTCTAGCCTGTGTCTAGCCTGTGTCTAGCCTGTGTCTAGCCTGTGTCTAGCCTGTGTCTAGCCTTTGTCTAGCCTGTGTCTAGCCTGTGTCTAGCCTGTGTCTAGCCTTTCTTGTCTAGCCTGTGCCTAGCTTGTGTCTAGCCTGTGTCTAGCCTGTGTCTAGACTGTTTCTAGCCTGTGTCTAGCCTGTGTCCAGCCTGTGTCTATCTTGTGTCTAGCCTGTGTCTAGCCTGTGTCTAGCCTGTGCCTAGCCTGTGTCTAGCCTGTGTCTAGCCTGTGTCTAGCCTGTGTCTAGCCTGTGTCTAGCTTGTGTCTAGCCTGTGTCTAGCCTGTGTCTAGCCTGTGTCTAGCCTGTGTCTAGCCTGTGTCATGCCTGTGCCTAGCCTGTGTCTAGCCTGTGCCTAGCCTGTGTCTAGCCTGTGTCTAGCCTGTGTCAAGCCTGTTTCTAGCCTGTGCCTTGCCTGTGACTGGCATGTGACTGGCATGTGCATAGCCTGTGTCTAGCCTGTGTCTAGCCTGTGCCTTGCCTGAGACAGGCATGTGCATAGCGTGTGCCTAGCCAGTGTCTAGCCAGTGCCTAGCCTGTGCCTAGCCAGTGTCTAGCCTTTGTCTAGCCTGTGCATAGCCTGTGTCTAGCATGTGCCTAGCCAGTGTATAGCCTCTGTCTAGCCTGTGTCTAGTCTGTGTTTAGCCGGTGTCCAGCCGCTGTCTAGCCTGTGCCTAGCCTGTGACTGGCCTGTGCCTAGCCTGTGCCTAGCTTGTGCCTAGCCTGTGCCTAGCCTGTGCCTAGCCTATGCCTAGCCTGTGTCTAGCCTGTGTCTAGCCTGTGTCTAGCCTGTGTCTAGCCTGTGTCTAGCCTGTGTCTAGCCTGTGTCTAGCCTGTGTCTAGCCTGTGTCTAGCCTGTGTCTAGCCCGTGTCTAGCCTTTGTCTAGCCTGTGTCTAGCCTGTGTTTAGCCTTTGTCTAGCCTGTGCCTAGCTTGTGTCTAGCCTGTGTCTAGCCTGTGTCTAGACTGTTTCTAGCCTGTGTCTAGCCTGTGTCCAGCCTGTGTCTAGCTTGTGTCTAGCCTGTGTCTATTCTGTGTCTAGCCTGTGCCTAGCCTGTGTCTAGCCTGTGTCTAGCCTGTGTCTAGCCTGTGTCTAGCCTGTGTCTAGCCTGTGTCTAGCCTGTGTCTAGCCTGTGTCTAGCCTGTGTCTAGCCTGTGTCTAGCCTGTGTCTAGCCTGTGTCTAGCCTGTGCCTAGCCTGTATCTAGCCTGTGTGTAGCCTGTGTCTAGCCTGTGCCTTGCCTGTGACTGGCATGTGCATAGCCTGTGTCTAGCCTGTGCCTTGCCTGAGACTGGCATGTGCATAGCGTGTGCCTAGCCAGTGTCTAGCCAGTGCCTAGCCTGTGCCTAGCCTGTGTCCAGCCTGTGTCTAGCCTGTGCTTTGCCTGTGACTGGCATGTGCATAGCCTGTGCCTAGCCAGTGTCTAGCCTGTGTCTAGCTTGTGCCTTGCGTGAGACTGGAATGTGCAAAGCTTGTGCCTAGCCAGTGTCTAGCCAGTGCCTAGCCTGTGCCTAGTTCGTGTCTAGCCTGTGTCTAGCCTGTGCCTTGCCTGTGACTGGCATGTGCATAGCCTGTGCCTAGCCAGTGTCTAGCTTGTGTCTAGCCTGTGCCTTGCCTGAGACAGGCATGTGTCTAGCCAGTGCCTAGCCTTTGTCTAGCCTGTGCATAGCCTGTGCCTAGCCTGTGCCTAGCTTGTGCCTAGCCTGTGCCTAGCCTGTGGCTAGCCTGTGCCTAGCCTATGCCTAGCCTGTGTCTAGCCTGTGTCTAGCCTTTGTCTA
This sequence comes from Zaprionus gabonicus, assembly GCA_018903695.1. Taxonomy (NCBI): domain Eukaryota; kingdom Metazoa; phylum Arthropoda; class Insecta; order Diptera; family Drosophilidae; genus Zaprionus; species Zaprionus gabonicus. Next base: position 39,140 of record JAEIFO010000570.1, read on the forward strand.
GCCTGTGTCTAGCCTGTGTCTAGCCTGTGTCTAGCCTGTGTCTAGCCCGTGTCTAGCCTTTGTCTAGCCTGTGTCTAGCCTGTGTCTAGCCTTTGTCTAGCCTGTGCCTAGCTTGTGTCTAGCCTGTGTCTAGCCTGTGTCTAGACTGTTTCTAGCCTGTGTCTAGCCTGTGTCCAGCCTGTGTCTAGCTTGTGTCTAGCCTGTGTCTAGCCTGTGTCTAGCCTGTGCCTAGCCTGTGTCTAGCCTGTGTCTAGCCTGTGTCTAGCCTGTGTCTAGCTTGTGTCTAGCCTGTGTCTAGCCTGTGTCTAGCCTGTGTCTAGCCTGTGTCTAGCCTGTGTCTAGCCTGTGCCTAGCCTGTGTCTAGCCTGTGTCTAGCCTGTGTCTAGCCAGTTTCTAGCCTGTGCCTTGCCTGTGACTGGCATGTGACTGGCATGTGCATAGCCTGTGCCTAGCCAGTGTCTAGCCTGTGTCTAGCCTGTGCCTTGCCTGTGACTGGCATATGCCTGTGACTGGCCTGTGCCTAGCCTGTGCCTAGCTTGTGCCTAGCCTGTGCCTAGCCTGTGCCTAGCCTATGCCTAGCCTGTGTCTAGCCTGTCTCTAGCCTGTGTCTAGCCTGTGTCTAGCCTGTGCCTTGCCTGTGACTGGCATGTGCATAACCTGTGCCTAGCCAGTGTCTAGCCTGTGTCTAGCCTTTGTCTAGCCTGTGCCTAGCTTGTGTCTAGCCTGCGTCTAGCCTGTGTCTAGACTGTTTCTAGCCTGTGTCTAGCCTGTGACTGGCATGTGACTGGCATGTGCATAGCCTGTGTCTAGCCTGTGTCTAGCCTGTGCCTTGCCTGAGACAGGCATGTGCATAGCGTGTGCCTAGCCAGTGTCTAGCCAGTGCCTAGCCTAGCCAGTGTCTAGCCTTTGTCTAGCCTGTGCATAGCCTGTGTCTAGCATGTGCCTAGCCAGTGTATAGCCTCTGTCTAGCCTGTGTCTAGTCTGTGTTTAGCCGGTGTCCAGCCGCTGTCTAGCCTGTGCCTAGCCTGTGACTGGCCTGTGCCTAGCCTGTGCCTAGCTTGTGCCTAGCCTGTGCCTAGCCTGTGCCTAGCCTATGCCTAGCCTGTGTCTAGCCTGTGTCTAGCCTGTGTCTAGCCTGTGTCTAGCCTGTGTCTAGCCTGTGTCTAGCCTGTGTCTAGCCTGTGTCTAGCCTGTGTCTAGCCTGTGTCTAGCCTGTGTCTAGCCCGTGTCTAGCCTTTGTCTAGCCTGTGTCTAGCCTGTGTTTAGCCTTTGTCTAGCCTGTACCTAGCTTGTGTCTAGCCTGTGTCTAGCCTGTGTCTAGACTGTTTCTAGCCTGTGTCTAGCCTGTGTCCAGCCTGTGTCTAGCTTGTGTCTAGCCTGTGTCTATTCTGTGTCTAGCCTGTGCCTAGCCTGTGTCTAGCCTGTGTCTAGCCTGTGTCTAGCCTGTGTCTAGCTTGTGTCTAGCCTGTGTCTAGCCTGTGTCTAGCCTGTGTCTAGCCTGTGTCTAGCCTGTGTCTAGCCTGTGTCTAGCCTGTGTCTAGCCTGTGCCTAGCCTGTGTCTAGCCTGTGTCTAGCCTGTGTCTAGCCTGTTTCTAGCCTGTGCCTTGCCTGTGACTGGCATGTGACTGGCATGTGCATAGCCTGTGCCTAGCCAGTGTCTAGCCTGTGTCTAGCCTGTGCCTTGCCTGTGACTGGCATGTGCATAGCCTGTGTCTAGCCTGTGTCTAGCCTGTGCCTTGCCTGAGACTGGCATGTGCATAGCGTGTGCCTAGCCAGTGTCTAGCCAGTGCCTAGCCTGTGCCTAGCCTGTGTCCAGCCTGTGTCTAGCCTGTGCTTTGCCTGTGACTGGCATGTGCATAGCCTGTGCCTAGCCAGTGTCTAGCCTGTGTCTAGCCTGTGCCTTGCCTGTGACTGGCATGTGCATAGCCTGTGCCTAGCCAGTGTCTAGCTTGTGTCTAGCCTGTGCCTTGCCTGAGACAGGCATGTGTCTAGCCAGTGCCTAGCCTGTGCCTAGCCAGTGTATAGCCTTTGTCTAGCCTGTGCATAGCCTGTGCCTAGCCTGTGCCTAGCCTGTGTCTAGCCAGTGCCTAGCCTGTGGCTAGCCTGTGCCTAGCCTATGCCTAGCCTGTGTCTAGCCTGTGTCTAGCCTTTGTCTAGCCTGTGTCTAGCCTGTGTCTAGCCTGTGTCTAGCCTGTGTCTAGCCCGTGTCTAGCCTTTGTCTAGCCTGTGTCTAGCCTGTGTCTAGCCTGTGTCTAGCCTGTGCCTAGCTTGTGTCTAGCCTGTGTCTAGCCTGTGTCTAGCCTGTGTCTAGCCTGTGTCTAGCCTGTGTCTAGCCTGTGTCTAGCCTGTGTCTAGCCTGTGTCTAGCCTGTGTCTAGCCTGTGCCTAGCCTGTGCCTAGCCTGTGTCTAGCCTGTGCCTAGCCTGTGTCTAGCTTGTGTCTAGCCTGTGTCTAGCCTGTGTCTAGCCTGTGTCTAGCCTGTGTCTAGCCTGTGTCTAGCCTGTGCCTAGCCTGTGTCTAGCCTGTGTCTAGCCTGTGTCTAGCCAGTTTCTAGCCTGTGCCTTGCCTGTGACTGGCATGTGACTGGCATGTGCATAGCCTGTGCCTAGCCAGTGTCTAGCCTGTGTCTAGCCTGTGCCTTGCCTGTGACTGGCATATGCCTGTGACTGGCCTGTGCCTAGCCTGTGCCTAGCTTGTGCCTAGCCTGTGCCTAGCCTGTGCCTAGCCTGTGCCTAGCCTGTGTCTAGCCTGTGTCTAGCCTGTGTCTAGCCTGTGTCTAGGCCTGTGTCTAGCCTGTGCCTAGCCTGTGTCTAGCCTGTGCCTAGCCTGTGTCTAGCCTTTGTCTAGCCTGTGTCTAGCCTGTGTCTAGCCTTTGTCTAGCCTGTGCCTAGCTTGTGTCTAGCCTGTGTCTAGCCTGTGTCTAGACTGTTTCTAGCCTGTGTCTAGCCTGTGTCCAGCCTGTGTCTAGCTTGTGTCTAGCGTGTGTCTATTCTGTGTCTAGCCTGTGCCTAGCCTGTGTCTAGCCTGTGTCTAGCCTGTGTCTAGCTTGTGTCTAGCCTGTGTCTAGCCTGTGTCTAGCCTGTGTCTAGCCTGTGCCTAGCCTGTGTCTAGCCTGTGTCTAGCCTGTGTCTAGCCTGTTTCTAGCCTGTGCCTTGCCTGTGACTGGCATGTGACTGGCATGTGCATTGCCTGTGCCTAGCCAGTGTCTAGCCTGTGTCTAGCCTGTGCCTTGCCTGTGACTGGCATGTGCATAGCCTGTGTCTAGCCTGTGTCTAGCCTGTGCCTTGCCTGAGACAGGCATGTGCATAGCGTGTGCCTAGCCAGTGTCTAGCCAGTGCCTAGCCTGTGCCTAGCCAGTGTCTAGCCTTTGTCTAGCCTGTGCATAGCCTGTGTCTAGCCTGTCCCTAGCCAGTGTATAGCCTCTGTCTAGCCTGTGTCTAGTCTGTGTTTAGCCGGTGTCCAGCCGCTGTCTAGCCTGTGCCTAGCCTGTGACTGGCCTGTGCCTAGCCTGTGCCTAGCTTGTGCCTAGCCTGTGCCTAGCCTGTGCCTAGCCTGTGCCTAGCCTGTGCCTAGCCTGTGCCTAGCCTGTGCCTAGCCTGTGCCTAGCCTGTGCCTAGCCTATACCTAGCCTGTGTCTAGCCTATGTCTAGCCTGTGTCTAGCCTGTGCCTAGCCTGTGTCTAGCCTGTGTTTAGCTTGTGCCTTGCCTGTGACTGGCATGTGCATAGCCTGTGCCTAGCCAGTGTCTAGCCTGTGTCTAGCCTGTGCCTTGCCTGAGACGGGCATGTGCATAGCGTGTGCCTAGCCAGTGTCTAGCCAGTGCCTAGCCTGTGCCTAGCTAGTGTCTAGCCTTTGTCTAGCCTGTGTCTAGCCTGTGTCTAGCCTGTGTCTAGCCTGTGCCTTGCCTGTGACTGGCATGTGCATAGCCTGTGCCTAGCCAGTGCCTAGCCTGTGTCTAGCCTGTGCCTTGCCTGAGACTGGCATAGCCAGTGTCTAGCCAGTGCCTAGCCTGTGCCTAGCTAGTGTCTAGCCTTTGTCTAGCCTGTGTCTAGCCTGTGTCTAGCCTGTGCCTTGCCTGTGACTGGCATGTGCATAGCCTGTGCCTAGCCAGTGCCTAGCCTGTGTCTAGCCTGTGCCTTGCCTGAGACTGGCATGTGCATAGCGTATGCCTAGCCAGTGTCTAGCCAGTGCCTAGTCTGTGCCTAGCCTGTGCCTAGCCTGTCTCTAGCCTGTGTCTAGCCTGTGTCTAGCCTGTGCCTTGCCTGTGACTGGCATGTGCATAACCTGTGCCTAGCCAGTGTCTAGCCTGTGTCTAGCCTGTGCCTTGCCTGACACAGGCATGTGCATAGCGTGTGCCTACCCAGTGTCTAGCCAGTGCCTAGCCTTTGCCTAGCCAGTGTATAGCCTGTGTCTAGCCTGTGCCTAGCCAGTGTATAGCCTCTGTCTAGCCTGTGTCTAGTCTGTGTCTAGCCGGTGTCTATCCGGTGTCTAGCCTGTGCCTAGCCTGTGCCTAGCCTGTGACTGGCCTGTGCCTAGCCTGTGACTGGCCTGTGCCTAGCCTGTGACTAGCTTGTGCCTAGCCAGTGCCTAGCCTGTGCCTAGCCTGTGCCTAGCCTGTGCCTAGCCTCTGCCTAGCCTGTACCTAGGCTATGCCTAGCCTGTGTCTAGCCTGTGTCTAGCTTGTGTCTAGCCTGTGTCTAGCCTTTGTCTAGCCTGTGTCTAGCCTGTGTCTAGCTTGTGTCTAGCCTGTGTCTAGCCTGTGTCTAGCTTGTGTCTAGCCTGTATCTAGCCTGTGTCTAGCCTGTGTCTAGCCTGTGTCTAGCCTGTGTCTAGCCTGTGTCTAGCCTGTGTCTAGCCTGTGTCTAGCCTGTGTCTAGCCTGTGTCTAGCCTGTGCCTAGCCTGTGTCTAGCCTGTGTCTAGCCTGTGTCTTGCCTGTGACTGGCATGTGCATAGCATGTGCCTAGCCAGTTTCTAACCTGTGTCTAGCCTGTGCCTTGCCTGAGACTGGCATGTGCATAGCGTGTGCCTAGCCAGTGTCTAGCCAGTGCCTAGCCTGTGCCTAGCCAGTGTCTAGCCTTTGTCTAGCCTTTGCCTTGCCTGTGGCTAGCCAGTGTCTAGCCTGTGTCTAGCCTGTGCCTTGCCTGAGACAGGCATGTGCATAGCGTGTGCCTAGGCAGTGTCTAGCCAGTGCCTAGCCTGTGCCTAGCCAGTGTCTAGCCTTTGACTAGCCTGTGTCTAGCCTGTGCCTAGCCAGTGTATAGCCTCTGTCTAGCCTGTGTCTTGTCAGTGTCTAGCCGGTGTCTAGCCGGTGTCTAGCCTGTGCCTAGCCTGTGCCTACCCTGTGACTGGCCTGTGCCTAGCCTGTGACTAGCTTGTGCCTAGCCAGTGCCTAGCCTGTGCCTAGCCTATGCCTAGCCTGTGTCTATCCTGTGTCTAGCCTGTGTCTAGCCTGTGTCTAGCCTGTGTCTAGCCTGTGTCTAGCCTGTGTCTAGCCTGTGTCTAGCCTGTGTCTAGCCTGTGTCTAGCCTGTGTCTAGCCTGTGTCTAGCCTGTGTCTAGCCTGTGTCTAGCCTGTGTCTAGCCTGTGTCTAGCCTGTGTCTAGCCTGTGTCTAGCCTGTGTCTAGCCTGTGTCCAGCCTGTGTCTAGCCTGTGTCTAGCCTGTGTCTAGCCTGTGTCTAGCCTGTGTCTAGCCAGTGTCTAGCCAGTGCCTAGCCTGTGCCTAGCTAGTGTCTAGCCTTTGTCTAGCCTGTGTCTAGCCTGTGTCTAGCCTGTGCCTTGCCTGTGACTGGCATGTGCATAGCCTGTGCCTAGCCAGTGCCTAGCCTGTGTCTAGCCTGTGCCTTGCCTGTGTCTAGCCTGTGTCTAGCCTGTGTCTAGCCTGTGCCTTGCCTGTGACTGGCATGTGCATAACCTGTGCCTAGCCAGTGTCTAGCCTGTGTCTAGCCTGTGCCTTGCCTGACACAGGCATGTGCATAGCGTGTGCCTAGCCAGTGTCTAGCCAGTGCCTAGCCTGTGCCTAGCCAGTGTATAGCCTGTGTCTAGCCTGTGCCTAGCCAGTGTATAGCCGGTGTCTATCCGGTGTGTAGCCTGTGCCTAGCCTGTGCCTAGCCTGTGCCTAGCCTGTGACTGGCCTGTGCCTAGCCTGTGGCTGGCCTGTGCCTAGCCTGTGACTAGCTTGTGCCTAGCCAGTGCCTAGCCTGTGCCTAGCCTGTGCCTAGCCTGTGCCTAGCCTCTGCCTAGCCTGTACCTAGCCTATGCCTAGCCTGTGTCTAGCCTGTGTCTAGCTTGTGTCTAGCCTGTGTCTAGCCTTTGTCTAGCCTGTGTCTAGCCTGTGTCTAGCTTGTGTCTAGCCTGTGTCTAGCCTGTGTCTAGCTTGTGTCTAGCCTGTATCTAGCCTGTGTCTAGCCTGTGTCTAGCCTGTGTCTAGCCTGTGTCTAGCCTGTGTCTAGCCTGTGTCTAGCCTGTGCCTAGCCTGTGTCTAGCCTGTGTCTAGCCTGTGTCTTGCCTGTGACTGGCATGTGCATAGCCTGTGCCTAGCCAGTTTCTAGCCTGTGTCTAGCCTGTGCCTTGCCTGAGACTGGCATGTGCATAGCGTGTGCCTAGCCAGTGTCTAGCCAGTGCCTAGCCTGTGTTTAGCCAGTGCCTAGCCTGTGCCTAGCCAGTGTCTAGCCTTTGTCTAGCCTTTGCCTTGCCTGTGGCTAGCCTGTGTCTAGCCTGTGCCTTGCCTGTGACTGGCATGTGCATAGCCTATGCCTAGCCAGTGTCTAGCCTGTGTCTAGCCTGTGCCTTGCCTGAGACAGGCATGTGCATAGCGTGTGCCTAGGCAGTGTCTAGCCAGTGCCTAGCCTGTGCCTAGCCAGTGTCTAGCCTTTGTCTACCCTGTGCATAGCCTGTGTCTAGCCTGTGCCTAGCCAGTGTATAGCCTCTGTCTAGCCTGTGTCTTGTCAGTGTCTAGCCGGTGTCTAGCCGGTGTCTAGCCTGTGCCTAGCCTGTGCCTAGCCTGTGACTGGCCTGTGCCTAGCCTGTGACTAGCTTGTGCCTAGCCAGTGCCTTGCTTGTGCCTAGCCAGTGCCTAGCCTGTGCCTAGCCTATGCCTAGCCTGTGTCTATCCTGTGTCTAGCCTGTGTCTAGCCTGTGTCTAGCCTGTGTCTAGCCTGTGTCTAGCCTGTGTCTAGCCTGTGTCCAGCCTGTGTCTAGCCTGTGTCTAGCCTGTGTCTAGCCCGTGTCTAGCCTGTGTCTAGCCTGTGTCTAGCCTGTGTCTAGCCTGTGTCTAGCCTGTGTCTAGCCTGTGTCTAGCCTGTGTCTAGCCTTTGTCTAGCCTGTGCCTAGCCTGTGTCTAGCCTGTGTCTAGCCTGTGTCTAGCCTGTGTCTAGCCTGTGTCTAGCCTGTTTCTAGCCTGTGTCTAGCCTGTGTCTAGCCTGTTTCTAGCTTGTGTCTAGCCTGTGTCTAGCCTGTGTCTAGCCTGTGCCTAGCCTGTGTCTAGCCTGTGTCTAGCCTGTGTCTAGCATGTGTCTAGCCTGTGTCTAGCATGTGTCTAGCCTGTGTCTAGCCTGTGTCTAGCCTGTGTCTAGTCTGTGCCTAGCCAGTGTCTAGCCTGTGTCTAGCCTGTGCCTTGCCTGAGACTGGCATGTGCATAGCGTGTGCCTAGCCAGTGTCTAGCCTGTGTCTAGCCTGTGCCTTGCCTGAGACTGGCATGTGCATAGCGTGTGCCTTGCCAGTGTCTAGCCAGTGCCTAGCCTGTGCCTATCCTGTGTCTAGCCTGTGTCTAGCCTGTGCCTTGCCTGAGACAGGCATGTGCATAGCGTGTGCTAGCCAGTGTCTAGCCAGTGCCTAGCCTGTGCCAAGCCAGTGTCAAGCCTTTGTCTAGCCTGTGCATAGCCTGTGTCTAGCCTGTGTCGAGCCTGTGTCTAGCCTGTGTCTAGCCTGTGTCTAGCCTGTGTCTAGCCTGTGTCTAGCCTGTGTCTAGCCTGTGTCTAGCCTGTGTCTAGCCTGTGTCAAGCCTGTGTCTAGCCTGTGTCTAGCCTGTGTCTAGCCTGTGCCTTGCCTGTGTCTGGCATGTGACTGGCATGTGCATAGCCTGTGTCTAGCCTGTGTCTAGCCTGTGTCTAGCCTGTGCCTTGCCTGTGACTGGCATGTGCATAGCCTGTGCCTAGCCAGTGTCTAGCCTGTGTCTAGCCTGTGCCTTGCCTGAGACAGGCATGTGCATAGCGTGTGCTAGCCAGTGTCTGGTCAGTGCCTAGCCTGTGCCTAGCCAGTGTCAAGCCTTTGTCTAGCCTGTGCATAGCCTGTGTCTAGCCTGTGCCTAGCCAGTGTATAGCCTCTGTCTAGCCTGTGTCTAGCCTGTGTCTAGCCGGTGTCTATCCGGTGTCTAGCCTGTGCCTAGCCTGTGCCTAGCCTGTGCCTAGCCTGTGACTGGCCTGTGCCTAGCCTGTGACTAGCTTGTGCCTAGCCAGTGCCTAGCCTGTGCCTAGCCTGTGCCTAGCCTGTGCCTTGCCTGTGACTGGCATATGCACAGCCTATGCCTAGCTTGTGTCTAGCCTGTGTCTAGCCTGTGCCTTGCCTGAGACAGGCATGTGCATAGCGTGTGCCTAGGCAGTGTCTAGCCAGTGCCTAGCCTGTGCCTTGCCTGTGACTGGCATGTGCATAGCCTGTGCCTAGCCAGTGTCTAGCCTGTGTCTAGCCTGTTCCTTGCCTGTGACTGGCATGCGCATAGCCTGTGCCTAGCCAGTGTCTAGCCTGTGGCTAGCCTGTGTCTAGCCTGTGTCTAGCCTGTGTCTAGCCTGTGTCTAGCCTGTGTCTAGCCTGTGTCTAGCCTGTGTCTAGCCTGTGTCTAGCCTGTGTCTAGCCTGTGTCTAGCCTGTGTCTAGCCTGTGTCTAGCCTGTGTCTAGCCTGTGTCTAGCCTGTGTCTAGCCTGTGTCTAGCCTGTGTCTAGCCTGTGTCTAGCCTGTGTCTAGCCTGTGTCTAGCCTGTGTCTAGCCTGTGTCTAGCCTTTGTCTAGCCTGTGTCTAGCCTGTGTCTAGCCTGTGTCTAGCCTGTGTCTAGCCTGTGTCTAGCCTGTGCCTTGCCTGTGTCTAGCCTGTGTCTAGCCTGTGTCTAGCCTGGGTCTAGCCTGTGTCTAGCCTTTGGCTGGCATGTGAGTGGCATGTGCATTGTCTGTGCCTAGCCAGTGTCTAGCCTGTGTCTGCCCTGTGCCTTGCCTGAGACTGGCATGTGCATAGCGTGTGCCTAGCCAGTGTCTAGCCTGTGTCTAGCCTGTGCCTTGCATGAGACTGGCATGTGCATAGCGTGTACCTAGCCAGTGTCTAGCCTGTGTCTAGCCTGTGCCTTGCCTGAGACAGGCATGTGCATTGCGTGTGCCTAGCCAGTGTCTAGCCAGTGCCTAGCCTGTGCCTAGCCTGTGCCTAGCCTGTGTCTAGCCTGTGTCTAGCCTGTGCGTTGCCTGTGACTGGCATGTGCATAGCCTGTGCCTAGCCTGTGTCTAGCCTGTGTCTAGCCTGTGTTTAGCCTGTGTCTAGCCTGTGGCTTGCCTGTGACTGGCATGTGTCTAGCCTGTGTCTAGCCTGTGTCTAGCCTGTGCCTAGCCTGTGCCTTGCCTGAGACTGGCATGTGCATAGCGTGTGCCTTGCCAGTGTCTAGCCAGTGCCTAGCCTGTGCCTATCCTGTGTCTAGCCTGTGTCTAGCCTGTGCCTTGCCTGAGACAGGCATGTGCATAGCGTGTGCTAGCCAGTGTCTAGCCAGTGCCTAGCCTGTGCCAAGCCAGTGTCAAGCCTTTGTCTAGCCTGTGCATAGCCTGTGTCTAGCCTGTGTCGAGCCTGTGTCTAGCCTGTGTCTAGCCTGTGTCTAGCCTGTGTCTAGCCTGTGTCTAGCCTGTGTCTAGCCTGTGTCTAGCCTGTGTCTAGCCTGTGTCTAGCCTGTGTCTAGCCTGTGTCAAGCCTGTGTCTAGCCTGTGTCTAGCCTGTGTCTAGCCTGTGCCTTGCCTGTGTCTGGCATGTGACTGGCATGTGCATAGCCTGTGTCTAGCCTGTGTCTAGCCTGTGTCTAGCCTGTGCCTTGCCTGTGACTGGCATGTGCATAGCCTGTGCCTAGCCAGTGTCTAGCCTGTGTCTAGCCTGTGCCTTGCCTGAGACAGGCATGTGCATAGCGTGTGCTAGCCAGTGTCTAGTCAGTGCCTAGCCTGTGCCTAGCTAGTTTCAAGCCTTTGTCTAGCCTGTGCATAGCCTGTGTCTAGCCTGTGCCTAGCCAGTGTATAGCCTCTGTCTAGCCTGTGTCTAGCCTGTGTCTAGCCGGTGTCTATCCGGTGTCTAGCCTGTGCCTAGCCTGTGCCTAGCCTGTGACTGGCCTGTGCCTAGCTTGTGCCTAGCCAGTGCCTAGCCTGTGCCTAGCCTGTGCCTAGCCTGTGCCTAGCCTGTGCCTTGCCTGTGACTGGCATATGCATAGCCTATGCCTAGCCAATGTCTAGCCTGTGTCTAGCCTGTGCCTTGACTGAGACAGGCATGTGCATAGCGTGTGCCTAGGCAGTGTCTAGCCAGTGCCTAGCCTGTGCCTTGCCTGTGACTGGCATGTGCATAGCCTGTGCCTAGCCAGTGTCTAGCCTGTGCCTAGCCAGTGTCTAGCCTGTGTCTAGCCTGTTCCTTGCCTGTGACTGGCATGCGCATAGCCTGTGCCTAGCCAGTGTCTAGCCTGTGGCTAGCCTGTGTCTAGCCTGTGTCTAGCCAGTGTCTAGCCTGTGCCTTGCCTGTGTCTAGCCTGTGTCTAGCCTGTGTCTAGCCTGTGTCTAGCCTGTGTCTAGCCTGAGTCTAGCCTGTGTCTAGCCTGTGTCTAGCCTGTGTCTAGCCTGTGTCTAGCCTGTGTCTAGCCTGTGTCTAGCCTGTGTCTAGCCTGTGTCTAGCCTGTGTCTAGCCTGTGTCTAGCCTGTGTCTAGCCTGTGTCTAGCCTTTGTCTAGCCTGTGTCTAGCCTGTGTCTAGCCTGTGTCTAGCCTGTGTCTAGCCTGTGTCTAGCCTGTGTCTAGCCTGTGTCTAGCCTGTGTCTAGCCTGTGTCTAGCCTGTGTCTAGCCTGTGTCTAGCCTGTGTCTAGCCTGTGTCTAGCCTGTGTCTAGCCTGGGTCTAGCCTGTGTCTAGCCTGTGTCTAGCCTGTGTCTAGCCTGTGTCTAGCCTGTGTCTAGCCTGTGTCTAGCCTGTGTCTAGCCTGTGTCTAGCCTGTGTCTACCCTGTGTCTAGCCTGTGTCTAGCCTGTGCCTAGCCAGTGTCTAGCCTGTGTCTAGCCTGTGCCTTGCCTGTTGCTGGCATGTGACTGGCATGTGCATTGTCTGTGCCTAGCCAGTGTCTAGCCTGTGTCTGGCCTGTGCCTTGCCTGAGACTGGCATGTGCATAGCGTGTGCCTAGCCAGTGTCTAGCCTGTGTCTAGCCTGTGCCTTGCATGAGACTGGCATGTGCATAGCGTGTGCCTAGCCAGTGTCTAGCCTGTGTCTAGCCTGTGCCTTGCCTGAGACAGGCATGTGCATAGCGTGTGCCTAGCCAGTGTCTAGCCAGTGCCTAGCCTGTGCCTAGCCTGTGCCTAGCCTGTGTCTAGCCAGTGTCTAGCCTGTGCGTTGCCTGTGACTGGCATGTGCATAGCCTGTGCCTAGCCTGTGTCTAGCCTGTGTCTAGCCTGTGTCTAGCCTGTGCCTTGCCTGTGACTGGCATGTGCATAGCCTGTGCCTAGCCAGAGTCTAGCCTGTGTCTAGCCTGTGCCTTGCCTGAGACTGGCATGTGCATAGCGTGTGCCTTGCCAGTGTCTAGCCAGTGCCTAGCCTGTGCCTATCCTGTGTCTAGCCTGTGTCTAGCCTGTGCCTTGCCTGAGACAGGCATGTGCATAGCGTGTGCTAGCCAGTGTCTAGCCAGTGCCTAGCCTGTGCCAAGCCAGTGTCAAGCCTTTGTCTAGCCTGTGCATAGCCTGTGTCTAGCCTGTGTCGAGCCTGTGTCTAGCCTGTGTCTAGCCTGTGTCTAGCCTGTGTCTAGCCTGTGTCTAGCCTGTGTCTAGCCTGTGTCAAGCCTGTGTCTAGCCTGTGTCTTGCCTGTGTCTAGCCTGTGCCTTGCCTGTTCCTTGCCTGTGACTGGCATGCGCATAGCCTGTGCCTAGCCAGTGTCTAGCCTGTGGCTAGCCTGTGTCTAGCCTGTGTCTAGCCTGTGTCTAGCCTGTGTCTAGCCTGTGTCTAGCCTGTGTCTAGCCTGTGTCTAGCCTGTGTCTAGCCTGTGTCTAGCCTGTGTCTAGCCTGTGTCTAGCCTGTGTCTAGCCTGTGTCTAGCCTGTGTCTAGCCTGTGTCTAGCCTGTGTCTAGCCTGTGTCTAGCCTGTGTCTAGCCTGTGTCTAGCCTTTGTCTAGCCTGTGTCTAGCCTGTGTCTCGCCTGTTTCTAGCCTTTGTCTAGCCTGTGTCTAGCCTGTGTCTAGCCTGTGCCTTGCCTGTGTCTGGCATGTGACTGGCATGTGCATAGCCTGTGTCTAGCCTGTGTCTAGCCTGTGCCTTGCCTGTGACTGCCATGTGCATAGCCTGTGCCTAGCCAGTGTCTAGCCTGTGTCTAGCCTGTGCCTTGCCTGTGTCTGGCATGTGACTGGCATGTGCATAGCCAGTGTCTAGCCAGTGCCTAGCCTGTGCCTAGCCAGTGTCAAGCCTTTGTCTAGCCTGTGCATAGCCTGTGTCTAGCCTGTGCCTAGCCAGTGTATAGCCTCTGTCTAGCCTGTGTCTAGTCTGTGTTCAGCCGGTGTCTATCCGGTGTCTAGCCTGTGCCTAGCCTGTGCCTAGCCTGTGACTGGCCTGTGCCTAGCCTGTGACTAGCTTGTGCCTAGCCAGTGCCTAACCTGTGCCTAGCCTGTGCCTAGCCTCTGCCTAGCCTGTACCTAGTTTATGATTAGCCTGTGTCTAGCCTGTGTCTTGCTTGTTTCTAGCCTGTGTCTAGCCTTTGTCTAGCCTGTGTCTAGCCTGTGTCTAGTTTGTGTCTAGCTTGTGTCTAGCCTGTGTCTAGCCTGTGTCTAGCCTGTCTAGCCTGTGTCTAGCCTGTGTCTAGCCTGTGTCTAGCCTGTGTCTAGCCTGTGTCTAGCCTGTGTCTAGCCTGTGCCTAGCCTGTGTCTAGCTTGTGTCTAGCCTGTGTCTAGCCTGTGTCTAGCCTGTGTCTAGCCTGTGTCTAGCCTGTGCTTTGCCTGTGAATGGCATGTGACTGGCATGTGCATAGCCTGTGCCTAGCCAGTGTCTAGCCTGTGCCTTGCCTGTGACTGGCATGTGCATAGCCTGTGCCTAGCCAGTGTCTAGCCTGTGCCTAGCCAGTGTCTAGCCTGTGTCTAGCTTGTGCCTAGCCTGTGTCTAGCCTGTGCCTTGCCTGAGACTGGCATGTGCATAGCGTGTGCCAGGCCAGTGTATAGCCAGTGCCTAGCCTGTGCCTAGCCTGTGCCTAGCCAGTGTCTAGCCTTTGTCTAGCCTGTGCATAGCCTGTGTCTAGTTTGTGTCTAGCCTGTGTCTAGCCTGTGTCTAGCCTGTTTCTAGCCTGTGTCTAGCCTGTGTCTAGCCTGTGTCTAGCCTGTGTCTAGCTTGTGTCTAGCCTGTGTCTAGCCTGTGTCTGCCTTGTGTCTAGCCTGTGTCTAGCCTGTGTCTAGCCTGTGTCTAGCCTGTGTCTAGCCTGTGCCAAGCCTGTGTCTAGCCTGTGTCTAGCCTGTGTCTAGCCTGTGTCTAGCCTGTGTCTAGCCTGTGTCTAGCCTGTGTCTAGCCTGTGCCTTGCCTGTGAATGGCATGTGATTGGCATGTGCATAGCCTGTGCCTTGCCAGTGTCTAGCCTGTGCCTAGCCAGTGTCTAGCCTGTGTCTAGCCTGTGCCTAGCCTGTGTCTAGCCTGTGCCTTGCCTGAGACTGGCATGTGCATAGCGTGTGCCAGGCCAGTGTATAGCCAGTGCCTAGCCTGTGCCTAGCCTGTGCCTAGCCAGTGTCTAGCCTTTGTCTAGCCTGTGCATAGCCTGTGTCTAGTTTGTGTCTAGCCTGTGTCTAGCCTGTGTCTAGCCTGTGTCTAGCCTGTGTCTAGCCTGTGTCTAGCCTGTGTCTAGCCTGTGTCTAGCCTGTGTCTAGCCTGTGTCTAGCCTGTGTCTAGCCTGTGTCTAGCCTGTGTCTAGCCTGTGTCTAGCCTGTGTCTAGCCTTTGTCTAGCCTGTGTCTAGCCTGTGTCTCGCCTGTGTCTAGCCTTTGTCTAGCCTGTGTCTAGCCTGTGTCTAGCCTGTGCCTTGCCTGTGTCTGGCATGTGACTGGCATGTGCATAGCCTGTGTCTAGCCTGTGTCTAGCCTGTGCCTTGCCTGTGACTGCCATGTGCATAGCCTGTGCCTAGCCAGTGTCTAGCCTGTGTCTAGCCTGTGCCTTGCCTGTGTCTGGCATGTGACTGGCATGTGCATAGCCAGTGTCTAGCCAGTGCCTAGCCTGTGCCTAGCCAGTGTCAAGCCTTTGTCTAGCCTGTGCATAGCCTGTGTCTAGCCTGTGCCTAGCCAGTGTATAGCCTCTGTCTAGCCTGTGTCTAGTCTGTGTCTAGCCGGTGTCTATCCGGTGTCTAGCCTGTGCCTAGCCTGTGCCTAGCCTGTGACTGGCCTGTGCCTAGCCTGTGACTAGCTTGTGCCTAGCCAGTGCCTAACCTGTGCCTAGCCTGTGCCTAGCCTCTGCCTAGCCTGTACCTAGTTTATGCCTAGCCTGTGTCTAGCCTGTGTCTTGCTTGTTTCTAGCCTGTGTCTAGCCTTTGTCTAGCCTGTGTCTAGCCTGTGTCTAGTTTGTGTCTAGCTTGTGTCTAGCCTGTGTCTAGCCTGTGTCTAGCCTGTGTCTAGCCTGTGTCTAGCCTGTGTCTAGCCTGTGTCTAGCCTGTGTCTAGCCTGTGTCTAGCCTGTGTCTAGCCTGTGTCTAGCCTGTGTCTAGCCTGTGTCTAGCCTGTGCCTAGCCTGTGTCTAGCTTGTGTCTAGCCTGTGTCTAGCCTGTGTCTAGCCTGTGTCTAGCCTGTGTCTAGCCTGTGCTTTGCCTGTGAATGGCATGTGACTGGCATGTGCATAGCCTGTGCCTAGCCAGTGTCTAGCCTGTGCCTTGCCTGTGACTGGCATGTGCATAGCCTGTGCCTAGCCAGTGTCTAGCCTGTGTCTAGCCTGTTCCTTGCCTGTGACTGGCATGTGCATAGCCTGTGCCTAGCCAGTGTCTAGCCTGTGCCTAGCCAGTGTCTAGCCTGTGTCTAGCCTGTGCCTAGCCTGTGTCTAGCCTGTGCCTTGCCTGAGACTGGCATGTGCATAGCGTGTGCCAGGCCAGTGTATAGCCAGTGCCTAGCCTGTGCCTAGCCTGTGCCTAGCCAGTGTCTAGCCTTTGTCTAGCCTGTGCATAGCCTGTGTCTAGTTTGTGTCTAGCCTGTGTCTAGCCTGTGTCTAGCCTGTTTCTAGCCTGTGTCTAGCCTGTGTCTAGCCTGTGTCTAGCCTGTGTCTAGCTTGTGTCTAGCCTGTGTCTAGCCTGTGTCTACCTTGTGTCTAGCCTGTGTCTAGCCTGTGTCTAGCCTGTGTCTAGCCTGTGTCTAGCCTGTGCCTAGCCTGTGTCTAGCCTGTGTCTAGCCTGTGTCTAGCCTGTGTCTAGCCTGTGTCTAGCCTGTGTCTAGCCTGTGTCTAGCCTGTGCCTTGCCTGTGAATGGCATGTGATTGGCATGTGCATAGCCTGTGCCTAGCCAGTGTCTAGCCTGTGTCTAGCCTGTGCCTTGCCTGTGACTGGCATGTGCATAGCCTGTGCCTAGCCAGTGTCTAGCCTGTGTCTAGCCTGTTCCTTGCCTGTGACTGGCATGTGCATAGCCTGTGCCTAGCCAGTGTCTAGCCTGTGTCTAGCCTGTGCCTAGCCTGTGTCTAGCCTGTGTCTAGCCTGTGCCTTGCCTGAGACTGGCATGTGAATAGCGTGTGCCTAGCCAGTGTCTAGCCAGTGCCTAGCCTGTGCCTAGCCAGTGTCTAGCCTTTGTCTAGCCTGTGCATAGCCTGTGTCTAGCCTGTGCCTAGCCAGTGTATAGCCTCTGTCTAGCCTGTGTCTAGTCAGTGTCTAGCCGGTGTCTAGCCGGTGTCTAGCCTGTGCCTAGCCTGTGCCTAGCCTGTGACTGGCCTGTGCCTAGCCTGTGACTAGCTTGTGCCTAGCCAGTGCCTAGCCTGTGCCTAGCCTGTGTCTAGCCAGTGCCTTGCCTGATACTGGCATGTGCATAGCCTATGCCTAGCCAATGTCTAGCCTGTGTCTAGCCTGTGCCTTGCCTGAGACAGGCATGTGCATAGCGTGTGCCTAGGCAGGGTCTAGCCAGTGCCTAGCCTTTGTCTTGCCTGTGCATAGCCTGTGTCTAGCCTGTGCCTAGCCTGTGCCTAGCCAGTGTATAGCCTCTGTCTAGCCTGTGTCTAGTCAGTGTCTAGCCGGTGTCTAGCCGGTGTCTAGCCTGTGCCTAGCCTGTGCCTAGCCTGTGACTGGCCTGTGCCTAGCCTGGGACTAGCTTATGCCTAGCCAGTGCCTAGCCTGTGCCTAGCCTGTGCCTAGCCTGTGCCTAGCCTGTGCCTAGCCTATGCCTAGCCTGTGCCTAGCCTATGCCTAGCCTGTGTCTAGCCTGTGTCTAGCCTGTGTCTAGCCTGTGTCTAGCCTGTGTCTAGCCTGTGTCTAGCCTGTGTCAAGCCTGTGTCTAGCCTGTGTCTAGCCTGTGTCTAGCCTGTGCCTTGCCTGTGTCTGGCATGTGACTGGCATGTGCATAGCCTGTGTCTAGCCTGTGTCTAGCCTGTGTCTAGCCTGTGTCTAGCCTGTGCCTTGCCTGTGACTGGCATGTGCATAGCCTGTGCCTAGCCAGTGTCTAGCCTGTGTCTAGCCTGTGCCTTGCCTGAGACAGGCATGTGCATAGCGTGTGCTAGCCAGTGTCTAGCCAGTGCCTAGCCTGTGCCTAGCCAGTGTCAAGCCTTTGTCTAGCCTGTGCATAGCCTATGTCTAGCCTGTGCCTAGCCAGTGTATAGCCTCTGTCTAGCCTGTGTCTAGCCTGTGTCTAGCCGGTGTCTATCCGGTGTCTAGCCTGTGCCTAGCCTGTGCCTAGCCTGTTACTAGCCTTTGCCTAGCCTGTAACTAGCTTGTGCCTAGCCAGTGCCTAGCCTGTGCCTAGCCTGTGCCTAGCCAGTGCCTAGCCTGTGCCTAGCCTGTGCCTAGCCTCTGCCTAGCCTCTGCTTAGCTTGTACCTAGTTTTTGCCTAGCCTGTGTCTAGCCTGTGGCTAGCTTGTTTCTAGCCTGTGTCTAGCCTTTGTCTAGCCTGTGTCTAGCCTTTGTCTAGCCTGTGTCTAGCCTGTGTCTAGTTTGTGTCTAGCCTGTGTCTAGCCTATGTCTAGCCTGTGTCTAGCCTGTTTCTAGCCTGTGTCTAGCCTGTGTCTAGCCTGTGTCTAGCCTGTGTCTAGCCTGTGTCTAGCTTGTGTCTAGCCTGTGTCTAGCCTGTGTCTAGCTTGTGTCTAGCCTGTGTCTAGCCTGTGCCTTGCCTGTGACTGGCATGTGACTGGCATGTGCATAGCCTGTGCCTAGCCAGTGTCTAGCCTGTGTCTAGCCTGTGCCTTGCCTGTGACTGGCATGTGCATAGCCTGTGCCTAGCCAGTGTCTAGCCTATGTCTAGCCTGTTCCTTGCCTGTGACTGGCATGTGCATAGCCTGTGCCTAGCCAGTGTCTAGCCTGTGTCTAGCCTGTGCCTAGCCTGTGTCTAGCCTGTGTCTAGCCTGTGCCTTGCCTATGACTGGCATGTGCCTTGCCTGAGACTGGCATGTGCATAGCGTGTGCCTCGCCAG
The DNA here is from genome assembly GCA_018903695.1 of Zaprionus gabonicus. Lineage (NCBI taxonomy): Eukaryota > Metazoa > Arthropoda > Insecta > Diptera > Drosophilidae > Zaprionus > Zaprionus gabonicus. The sequence goes on from JAEIFO010000570.1 coordinate 56,936, forward strand.
TGTCTAGCCAGTGCCTAGCCTGTGCCTAGCCAGTGTCTAGCCTTTGTCTAGCCTGTGCATAGCCTGTGTCTAGCCTGTGCCTAGCCAGTGTATAGCCTCTGTCTAGCCTGTGTCTAGTCAGTGTCTAGCCGGTGTCTAACCTGTGCCTAGCCTGTGCCTAGCCTGTGCCTAGCCTGTGTCTAGCCTGTGCCTAGCCTGTGTCGAGCCTGTGTCTAGCCTGTGTCTAGCCTGGGTCTAGCCTGGGTCTAGCCTGTGTCTAGCCTGTGTCTAGCATGTGTCTAGCCTGTGTCTAGCCTGTGTCTAGCCTGTGTCTAGCCTGTGTCTAGCCTGTGTCTAGCCTGTGTCTAGCCTGTGTCTAGCCTGTGTCTAGCCTGTGTCTAGCCTGTGTCTAGCTTGTGCTTAGCTAGTGTCTAGCCTGTGTCTAGCCTGTGTCTAGCCTGTGTCTAGCCTGTGCCTTGCCTGTGACTGGCATGTGACTGGCATGTGCATTGTCTGTGCCTAGCCAGTGTCTAGCCTGTGTCTAGCCTGTGCCTTGCCTGAGACTGGCATGTGCATAGCGTGTGCCTAGCCAGTGTCTAGCCTGTGTCTAGCCTGTGCCTTGCCTGAGACTGGCATGTGCATAGCGTGTGCCTAGCCAGTGTCTAGCCTGTGTCTAGCCTGTGCCTTGCATGAGACAGGCATGTGCATAGCGTGTGCCTAGCCAGTGTCTAGCCAGTGCCTAGCCAGTGCCTAGCCTGTGCCTAGCCTGTGCCTATCCTGTGTCTAGCCTGTGTCTAGCCTGTGCCTTGCCTGTGACTTGCATGTGCATAGCCTGTGCCTAGCCAGAGTCTAGCCTGTGTCTAGCCTGTGCCTTGCCTGAGACTGGCATGTGCATAGCGTGTGCCTAGCCAGTGTCTAGCCAGTGCCAAGCCTGTGCCTAGCCAGTGTCTAGCCTTTGTCTAGCCAGTGCCTAGCCTGTGCCTAGCCTGTGCCTAGCCTGTGTCTAGCCTGTGCCTAGCCTGTGTCTAGCCTGTGTCTAGCCTGTGCCTTGCCTGTGACTGGCATGTGCATAGCCTATGCCTAGCCAGTGTCTAGCCTGTGTCTAGCCTGTGCCTTGCCTGAGACAGGCATATGCATAGCGTGTGCCTAGGCAGTGTCTAGCCAGTGCCAAGCCTGTGCCTAGCCAGTGTCTAGCCTGTGCATAGCCTGTGTCTAGCCTGTGCCTAGCCAGTGTATAGCCTCTGTCTAGCCTGTGTCTAGCCTGTGTCTAGCCTGTGTCTAGCCTGTGTCTAGCCTGTGTCTAGCCTGTGTCTAGCCTGTGCTTAGCTAGTGTCTAGCCTGTGTCTAGCCTGTGTCTAGCCTGTGTCTAGCCTGTGCCTTGCCTGTGACTGGCATGTGACTGGCATGTGCATTGTCTGTGCCTAGCCAGTGTCTAGCCTGTGTCTAGCCTGTGCCTTGCCTGAGACTGGCATGTGCATAGCGTGTGCCTAGCCAGTGTCTAGCCTGTGTCTAGCCTGTGCCTTGCAAGAGACTGGCATGTGCATAGCGTGTGCCTAGGCAGTGTCTAGCCAGTGCCAAGCCTGTGCCTAGCCAGTGTCTAGCCTTTGTCTAGCCTGTGCATAGCCTGTGTTTAGCCTGTGCCTAGCCAGTGTATAGCCTCTGTCTAGCCTGTGTCTAGCCTGTGTCTAGCCTGTGTCTAGCCTGTGTCTAGCCTGTGTCTAGCCTGTGTCTAGCCTGTGTCTAGCCTGTGTCTAGCCTGTGCTTAGCTAGTGTCTAGCCTGTGTCTAGCCTGTGTCTAGCCTGTGTCTAGCCTGTGCCTTGCCTGTGACTGGCATGTGACTGGCATGTGCATTGTCTGTGCCTAGCCAGTGTCTAGCCTGTGTCTAGCCTGTGCCTTGCCTGAGACTGGCATGTGCATAGCCTGTGCCTAGCCTGTGTCTAGCCTGTGTCTAGCCTGTGCCTATCCTGTGTCTAGCCTGTGTCTAGCCTGTGCCTTGCCTGTGACTGGCATGTGCATAGCCTGTGCCTAGCCAGAGTCTAGCCTGTGTCTAGCCTGTGCCTTGCCTGTGACTGGCATGTGCATAGCCTGTGCCTAGCCAGTGTCTAGCCTATGTCTAGCCTGTTCCTTGCCTGTGACTGGCATGTGCATAGCCTGTCCCTAGCCAGTGTCTAGCCTGTGTCTAGCCTGTGCCTAGCCTGTGTCTAGCCTGTGTCTAGCCTGTGCCTTGCCTATGACTGGCATGTGCCTTGCCTGAGACTGGCATGTGCATAGCGTGTGCCTCGCCAGTGTCTAGCCAGTGCCTAGCCTGTGCCTAGCCAGTGTCTAGCCTTTGTCTAGCCTGTGCATAGCCTGTGTCTAGCCTGTGCCTAGCCAGTGTATAGCCTCTGTCTAGCCTGTGTCTAGTCAGTGTCTAGCCGGTGTCTAACCTGTGCCTAGCCTGTGCCTAGCCTGTGCCTAGCCTGTGTCTAGCCTGTGCCTAGCCTGTGTCGAGCCTGTGTCTAGCCTGTGTCTAGCCTGGGTCTAGCCTGGGTCTAGCCTGTGTCTAGCCTGTGTCTAGCCTGTGTCTAGCCTGTGTCTAGCCTGTGTCTAGCCTGTGTCTAGCCTGTGTCTAGCCTGTGTCTAGCCTGTGTCTAGCCTGTGCTTAGCTAGTGTCTAGCCTGTGTCTAGCCTGTGTCTAGCCTGTGTCTAGCCTGTGTCTAGCCTGTGCCTTGCCTGTGACTGGCATGTGACTGGCATGTGCATTGTCTGTGCCTAGCCAGTGTCTAGCCTGTGTCTAGCCTGTGCCTTGCCTGAGACTGGCATGTGCATAGCGTGTGCCTAGCCAGTGTCTAGCCTGTGTCTAGCCTGTGCCTTGCAAGAGACTGGCATGTGCATAGCGTGTGCCTAGCCAGTGTCTAGCCTGTGTCTAGCCTGTGCCTTGCATGAGACAGGCATGTGCATAGCGTGTGCCTAGCCAGTGTCTAGCCAGTGCCTAGCCAGTGCCTAGCCTGTGCCTAGCCTGTGCCTAGCCTGTGCCTAGCCTGTGTCTAGCCTGTGTCTAGCCTGTGCGTTGCCTGTGACTGGCATGTGCATAGCCTGTGCCTAGCCTGTGTCTAGCCTGTGTCTAGCCTGTGCCTATCCTGTGTCTAGCCTGTGTCTAGCCTGTGCCTTGCCTGTGACTGGCATGTGCATAGCCTGTGCCTAGCCAGAGTCTAGCCTGTGTCTAGCCTGTGCCTTGCCTGAGACTGGCATGTGCATAGCGTGTGCCTAGCCAGTGTCTAGCCAGTGCCAAGCCTGTGCCTAGCCAGTGTCTAGCCTTTGTCTAGCCTGTGCATAGCCTGTGTCTAGCCTGTGCCTAGCCTGTGTCTAGCCTGTGTCTAGCCTGTGCCTAGCCTGTGTCTAGCCTGTGTCTAGCCTGTGCCTTGCCTGTGACTGGCATGTGCATAGCCTATGCCTAGCCAGTGTCTAGCCTGTGTCTAGCCTGTGCCTTGCCTGAGACAGGCATATGCATAGCGTGTGCCTAGGCAGTGTCTAGCCAGTGCCAAGCCTGTGCCTAGCCAGTGTCTAGCCTTTGTCTAGCCTGTGCATAGCCTGTGTCTAGCCTGTGCCTAGCCAGTGTATAGCCTCTGTCTAGCCTGTGTCTAGTCAGTGTCTAGCCGGTGTCTAGCCGGTGTCTAGCCTGTGCCTAGCCTGTGCCTAGCCTGTGACTGGCCTGTGCCTAGCCTGTGACTGGCCTGTGCCTAGCCTGTGACTAGCTTTTGCCTAGCCAGTACCTAGCCTGTGCCTAGCCTGTGTCTAGCCTGTGCCTAGCCAGTGTATAGCCTCTGTCTAGCCTGTGTCTAGTCAGTGTCTAGCCGGTGTCTAGCCTGTGCCTAGCCTGTGCCTAGCCTGTGTCTAGCCTGTGCCTAGCCTGTGTCGAGCCTGTGTCTAGCCTGTGTCTAGCCTGGGTCTAGCCTGGGTCTAGCCTGTGTCTAGCCTGTGTCTAGCCTGTGTCTAGCCTGTGTCTAGCCTGTGTCTAGCCTGTGTCTAACCTGTGTCTAGCCTGTGTCTAGCCTGTGCTTAGCCAGTGTCTAGCCTGTGTCTAGTCAGTGTCTAGCCGGTGTCTAGCCGGTGTCTAGCCTGTGCCTAGCCTGTGCCTAGCCTGTGCCTAGCCAGTGTCTAGCCTTTGTCTAGCCTGTGCATAGCCTGTGTCTAGCCTGTGCCTAGCCTGTGCCTAGCCTGTGGCTAGCCTGTGCCTAGCCTGTGTCTAGCCTGTGTCTAGCCTGTGTCTAGCCTGTGTCCAGCCTGTGTCTAGCCTGTGTCTAGCCTGTGTCTAGCCTGTGTCCAGCCTGTGTCTAGCCTGTGTCTAGCCTTTGTCTAGCCTTTGTCTAGCCTTTGTCTAGCCTGTGCCTAGCCTGTGTCTAGCCTGTGTCTAGCCTGTGTCTAGCCTATGTCTAGCTTGTGTCTAGCCTGTTTCTAGCCAGTGTCTAGCCTGTGTCTAGCCTGTGTCTAGCCTGTGTCTAGCCTGTGTCTAGCCTGTGTCTAGCCTGTGTCTAGCCTGTGTTTAGCCTGTGTCTAGCCTGTGTCTAGCCTGTGTCTAGCCTGTGTCTAGCCTGTGTCTAGCCTGTGTCTAGCCTGTGTCTAGCCTGTGTCTAGCCTGTGTCTAGCCTGTGTCTAGCCTGTGTCTAGCCTGTGTCTAGCCTGTGTCTAGCCAGTGCCTAGCCAGTGCCTAGCCTGTGCCTAGCCTGTGCCTAGCCAGTGTCTAGCCTGTGTCTAGCCTGTGCCTTGCCTGAGACAGGCATGTGCATAGCGTGTGCTAGCCAGTGTCTAGCCAGTGCCTAGCCTGTGCCTAGCCAGTGTCAAGCCTTTGTCTAGCCTGTGCATAGCCTGTGTCTTGCCTGTGCCTAGCCAGTGTATAACCTCTGTCTAGCCTGTGTCTAGTCTGTGTCTAGCCGGTGTCTATCCGGTGTCTAGCCTGTGCCTAGCCTGTGCCTAGCCTGTGACTGGCCTGTGCCTAGCCTGTGACTAGCTTGTGCCTAGCCAGTGCCTATCCTGTGCCTAGCCTGTGCCTAGCCTCTGCCTAGCCTGTACCTAGCCTATGCCTAGCCTGTGTCTAGCCTGTGTCTAGCTTGTTTCTAGCCTGTGTCTAGCCTTTGTCTAGCCTGTGTCTAGCCTGTGTCTAGTTTGTGTCTAGCCTGTGTCTAGCCTGTGTCTAGCCTGTGTCTAGCCTGTGCCTAGCCTGTGTCTAGCCTGTGTCTAGCCTGTGTCTAGCCTGTGCCTAGCCTGTGTCTAGCCTGTGTCTAGCCTGTGTCTAGCCTGTGTCTAGCCTGTGTCTAGCCTGTGCCTAGCCTGTGTCTAGCTTGTGTCTAGCCTGTGCCTTGCCTGTGACTGGCATGTGCATAGCCTGTGCCTAGCCAGTGTCTAGCCTGTGTCTAGCCTGTGCCTTGCCTGAGACTGGCATGTGCATAGCGTGTGCCTAGCCAGTGTCTAGCCAGTCCCTAGCCTGTGCCTAGCCTGTGCCTAGCCTGTGCCTAGCCTGTGCCTAGCCTGTGTCTAGCCTGTGTCTAGCCTGTGCCTTGCCTGTGACTGGCATGTGCATAGCCTGTGCCTAGCCTGTGGCTAGCCTGTGCCTAGCCTATGCCTAGCCTGTGTCTAGCCTGTGTCTAGCCTGTGTCTAGCCGGTGTCCAGCCTGTGTCTAGCCTGTGTCCAGCCTGTGTCTAGCCTGTGTCTAGCCTGTGTCTAGCCTGTGTCCAGCCTGTGTCTAGCCTGTGTCTAGCCTGTGTCTAGCCTTTGTCGAGCCTTTGTCTAGCCTGTGTCTAGCCTGTGTCTAGCCTGTGTCTAGCCTGTGTCTAGCCTGTTTCTAGCCTGTGTCTAGCCTGTGTCTAGCTTGTGTCTAGCCTGTGTCTAGCCTGTGTCTAGCCTGTGCCTAGCCTGTGTCTAGCCTGTGTCTAGCCTGTATCTAGCCTGTGTCTAGCCTGTGTCTAGCCTGTGTCTAGCCTGTGTCTAGCCTGTGTCTAGCCTGTGTCTAGCCTGTTTCTAGCCTGTGTCTAGCCTGTGTCTAGCCTGTGTCTAGCCTGTGCCTAGCCAATGTCTAGCCTGTGTCTAGCCTGTGCCTTGCCTGTGACTGGCATGTGCATAGCCTGTGCCTAGCCTGTGTCTAGCCTGTGCCTTGCCTGAGACTGGCATGTGCATAGCGTGTGCCTAGCCAGTGTCTAGCCTGTGTCTAGCCTGTGCCTTGCCAGAGACTGGCATGTGCATAGCGTGTGCCTTGCCAGTGTCTAGCCTGTGTCTAGCCTGTGCCTTGCCTGAGACAGGCATGTGCATAGCGTGTGCCTAGCCAGTGTCTAGCCAGTGCCTAGCCTGTGCCTAGCCTGTGCCTAGCCTGTGTCTAGCCTGTGTCTAGCCTGTGCGTTGCCTGTGACTGGCATGTGCATAGCCTGTGCCTAGCCTGTGTCTAGCCTGTGTCTAGCCTGTGCCTAGCCAGTGTCTAGCCTGTGTCTAGCCTGTGCCTTGCCTGTGACTGGCATGTGCTTTGCCTGTGCCTAGCCAGTGTCTAGCCTGTGTCTAGCCTGTGCCTAGCCTGTGCCTAGCCTGTGCCTAGCCTGTGCCTAGCCTGTGCCTTGCCTGAGACAGGCATGTGCATAGCGTGTGCCTAGCCAGTGTCTAGCCAGTGCCTAGCCAGTGTCTAGCCTTTGTCTAGCCTGTGCATAGCCTATGTCTAGCCTGTGCCTAGCCAGTGTATAGCCTCTGTCTAGCCTGTGTCTAGTCTGTGTCTAGCCGGTGTCCAGCCGGTGTCTAGCCGGTGTCTAGCCTGTGCCTAGCCTGTGCCTAGCCTGTGCCTAGCCTGTGACTGGCCTGTGCCTAGCCTGTGCCTAGCTTGTGCCTAGCCTGTGCCTAGCCTGTGCCTAGCCTGTGCCTAGCCTGTGCCTAGCCTGTGGCTAGCCTGTGCCTAGCCTATACCTAGCCTGTGTCTAGCCTGTGTCTAGCCTGTGTCTAGCCTGTGTCTAGCCTGTGTCTAGCCTGTGTCTAGCAAGTGCCTAGCCTGTGCCTAGCCTGTGTCTAGCCTGTGCCTTGCCTGTGACTGGCATGTGCTTTGCCTGTGCCTAGCCAGTGTCTAGCCTGTGTCTAGCCCCTGCCTTGCCTGAGACAGGCATGTGCATAGCGTGTGCCTAGCCAGTGTCTAGCCAGTGCATAGCCTGTGCCTAGCCTGTGCCTAGCCTGTGCCTAGCCTGTGCCTAGCCTGTGCCTAGCCTGTGCCTTGCCTGAGACAGGCATGTGCATAGCGTGTGCCTAGCCAGTGTCTAGCCAGTGCCTAGCCAGTGTCTAGCCTATGTCTAGCCTGTGCATAGCCTATGTCTAGCCTGTGCCTAGCCAGTGTATAGCCTCTGTCTAGCCTGTGTCTAGTCTGTGTCTAGCCGGTGTCCAGCCGGTGTCTAGCCTGTGCCTAGCCTGTGCCTAGCCTGTGCCTAGCCTGTGACTGGCCTGTGCCTAGCCTGTGCCTAGCTTGTGCCTAGCCTGTGCCTAGCCTGTGCCTAGCCTGTGCCTAGCCTGTGCCTAGCCTGTGGCTAGCCTGTGCCTAGCCTATACTTAGCCTGTGTCTAGCCTGTGTCTAGCCTGTGTCTAGCCTGTGTCTAGCCTGTGTCTAGCCTGTGTCTAGCCTGTGCCTAGCCTGTGTCTAGCCTGTGTCTAGCCTGTGCCTTGCCTGTGACTGGCATGTGCATAGCATGTGCCTAGCCAGTGTCTAGCCAGTGCCTAGCCTGTGCCTAGCCAGTGTCTAGCCTTTGTCTAGCCTGTGTCTAGCCTGTGTCTAGCCTGTGCCTTGCCTGTGACTGGCATGTGCATAGCCTGTGCCTAGCCAGTGCCTAGCCTGTGTCTAGCCTGTGCCTTGCCTGAGACTGGCATGTGCATAGCGTGTGCCTAGCCAGTGTCTAGCCAGTGCCTAGTCTGTGCCTAGCCTGTGCCTAGCCTGTGTCTAGCCTGTGTCTAGCCTGTGTCTAGCCTGTGCCTTGCATGTGACTGGCATGTGCATAGCCTGTGCCTAGCCAGTGTCTAGCCTGTGTCTAGCCTGTGCCTTACCTGAGACAGGCATGTGCATAGCGTGTGCCTAGCCAGTGCCTAGTCTGTGCCTAGCCTGTGCCTAGCCTGTGTCTAGCCTGTGTCTAGCCTGTGTCTAGCCTGTGCCTTGCCTGTGACTGGCATGTGCATAGTGTGTGCCTAGCCAGTGTCTAGCCTCTGTCTAGCCTGTGCCTTGCCAGAGACTGGCATGTGCATAGCGTGTGCCTTGCCAGTGTCTAGCCTGTGTCTAGCCTGTGCCTTGCCTGAGACAGGCATGTGCATAGCGTGTGCCTAGCCAGTGTCTAGACAGTGCCTAACCTGTGCCTAGCATGTGCCTAGCCTGTGTCTAGCCTGTGTCTAGCCTGTGCGTTGCCTGTGACTGGCATGTGCATAGCCTGTGCCTAGCCTGTGTCTAGCCTGTGTCTAGCCTGTGCCTAGCCAGTGTCTAGCCTGTGCCTTGCCTGTGACTGGCATGTGCATTGCATGTGCCTAGCCAGTGTCTAGCCTGTGTCTAGCCTGTGCCTTGCCTGAGACTGGCATGTGCATAGCGTGTGCCTAGCCAGTGTCTAGCCAGTGCCTAGCCTGTGCCTAGCCTGTGCCTAGCCTATGCCTAGCCTATGCCTAGCCTGTGCCTAGCCTGTGCCTAGCCTGTGCCTAGCCTGTGCCTAGCCTGTGCCTAGCCTGTGCCTAGCCTGTGCCTAGCCTGTGTCTAGCCTGTGCCTAGCCAGTGTATAGCCTCTGTCTAGCCTGTGTCTAGTCAGTGTCTAGCCGGTGTCTAGCCGGTGTCCAGCCTGTGCCTAGCCTGTGCCTAGCCTGTGACTAGCCTGTGCCTAGCCCAGACTAGCCTGTGCCTAGCCTGTGTCTAGCCTGTGTCTAGCCTGTGCCTTGCCTGTGACTGGCATGTGCATAGCCTATGCCTAGCCAGTGTGTAGCCTGTGTCTAGCCTGTGCCTTGCCTGAGACAGGCATGTGCATAGCGTGTGCCTAGGCAGTGTCTAGCCAGTGCCTAGCCTGTGCCTAGCCAGTGTCTTGCCTTTGTCTAGCCTGTGCATAGCCTGTGTCTAGCCTGTGCCTAGCCAGGGCCTAGCCAGTTTATAGCCCCTGTCTAGCCTGTGTCTAGTCAGTGTCTAGCCGGTGTCTAGCCGGTGTCTAGCCTGTGCCTAGCCTGTGCCTAGCCTGTGCCTAGCCTGTGCCTAGCCTGTGCCTAGCCTGTGACTGGCCTGTGCCTAGCCTCAGACTAGCTTGTGCCTAGCCAGTGCCTAGCCTGTGCCTAGCCTGTGCCTAGCCTGTGCCTAGCCAGTGCCTAGCCTGTGCCTAGCCTGTGTCTAGCCTGTGTCTAGCCTGTGTCTAGCCTGTGTCTAGCCTGTGTCTAGCCTGTGTCTAGCCTGTGTCTAGCCTGTGTCTAGCCTGTGTCTAGACTGTGTCTAGCCTGTGTCCAGCCTGTGTCTAGCCTGTGTCTAGCCTGTGTCTAGCCTGTGTCCAGCCTGTGTCTAGCCTGTGTCTAGCCTGTGTCTAGCCTGTGTCAAGCCTTTGTCTAGCCTGTGCCTAGCTTGTGTCTAGCCTGTGTCTAGCCTGTGTCTAGCCTGTGTCTAGCCTGTTTCTAGCCTGTGTCTAGCCTGTGTCTAGCCTATGCCTAGCTTGTGTCTAGCCTGTGTCTAGTCTGTGTCTAGCCTGTGCCTAGCCTGTGTCTAGCCTGTGTCTAGCCTGTGTCTAGCCTGTGTCTAGCCTGTGTCTAGCCTGTGTCTGGCCTGTGCCTTGCCTGTGTCTGGCATGTGACTGGCATGTGCATAGCCTGTGCCTAGCCAGTGTCTAGCCTGTGTCTAGCCTGTGCCTTGCCTGAGACTGGCATGTGCATAGCGTGTGCCTAGCCAGTGTCTAGCCTGTGTCTAGCCTGTGCCTTGCCAGAGACTGGCATGTGCATAGCGTGTGCCTAGCCAGTGTCTAGCCAGTGCCTAGCCTGTGCCTAGCCTGTGTCTAGCCTGTGTCTAGCCTGTGCCTTGCCTGTGACTGGCATGTGCATAGCGTGTGCCTAGCCAGTGTCTAGCCTGTGTCTAGCCTGTGCCTTGCCTGAGAAGGGCATGTGCATAGCGTGTGCCTAGCCAGTGTCTAGCCAGTGCCTAGCCTGTGCCTAGCCTGTGCCTAGCCTGTGTCTAGCCTGTGTCTAGCCTGTGCCTAGCCAGTGTCTAGCCTTTGTCTAGCCTGTGCATAGCCTGTGTCTAGCCTGTGCGTAGCCAGTGTATAGCCTCTGTCTAGCCTGTGTCTAGTCAGTGTCTAGCCGGTGTTTAGCCGGTGTCTAGCCTGTGCCTAGCCTGTGCCTAGCCTGTGACTGGCCTGTGCCTAGCCTGTGACTGGCCTGTGCCTAGCCTGTGACTAGCTTTTGCCTAGCCAGTGCCTAGCCTGTGCCTAGCCTGTGTCTAGCCTGTGCCTAGCCAGTGTATAGCCTCTGTCTAGCCTGTGTCTAGTCAGTGTCTAGCCGGTGTCTAGCCTGTGCCTAGCCTGTGTCTAGCCTGTGTCTAGCCTGTGTCTAGCCTGTGTCTAGCCTGTGTCTAGCCTGTGTCTAGCCTGGGTCTAGCCTGTGTCTAGCCTGTGTCTAGCCTGTGTCTAGCCTGTGCTTAGCCAGTGTCTAGCCTGTGTCTAGCCTGTGTCTAGCCGGTGTCTAGCCGGTGTCTAGCCTGTGTCTAGCCTGTGCCTAGCCTGTGCCTAGCCAGTGTCTAGCCTTGTCTAGCCTGTGCATAGCCTGTGTCTAGCCTGTGCCTAGCCTGTGCCTAGCCAGTGGCTAGCCTGTGTCTAGCCTGTGTCTAGCCTGTGTCTAGCCTGTGTCTAGCCTGTGTCTAGCCTGTGTCTAGCCTGTGTCTAGCCTGTGTCTAGCCTGTGTCTAGCCTGTGTCTAGCCTATGTCTAGCTTGTGTCTAGCCTGTTTCTAGCCAGTGTCTAGCCTGTGTCTAGCCTGTGTCTAGCCTATGTCTAGCTTGTGTCTAGCCTGTTTCTAGCCAGTGTCTAGCCTGTGTCTAGCCTGTGTCTAGCCTGTGTCTAGCCTGTGTCTAGCCTGTGTCTAGCCTGTGTCTAGCCTGTGTCTAGCCTGTGTCTAGCCTGTGCCTAGCCTGTGTCTAGCCTGTGTCTAGCCTGTGTCTAGCCTGTGTCTAGCCTGTGTCTAGCCTGTGTCTAGCCTGTGTCTAGCCTGTGCCTTGCCTGAGACTGGCATGTGCATAGCGTGTGTCTAGCCTGTGCCTAGCCAGTGTCTAGCCTGTGTCTAGCCTGTGTCTAGCCTGTGTCTAGCCTGTGCCTAGCCTGTGTCTAGCCCTTGTCTAGCCTGTGTATAGCCTCTGTCTAGCCTGTGTCTAGTCTGTGTCTAGCCTGTGTCTAGCCTGTGTCTAGCCTGTGTCTAGCCTGTGTCTAGCCTGTGTCTGGCCTGTGCCTAGCCTGTGTCTAGCCTGTGTCTAGCCTGTGTCTAGCCTGTGTCTAGCCTGTGTCTAGCCTGTGTCTAGCCTGTGTCTAGCCTGTGTCTAGCCTGTGTCTAGCCTGTGTCTAGCCTGTGTCTAGCCTGTGTCTAGCCTGTGTCTAGCCTGTGTCTAGCCTGTGTCTAGCCTGTGTCTAGCCTGTGTCTAGCCTGTGCCTAGCCGGTGTCTAGCCTGTGTCTAGCCTGTGCCTTGCCTGAGACTGGCATGTGCATAGCCTGTGCCTAGCCAGTGTCTAGCCTGTGTCTAGCCTGTGCCTTGCCTGTGACTGGCCTGTGCCTAGCCTGTGCCTAGCCAGTGTCTAGCCTGTGTCTAGCCTGTGCCTTGCCTGTGACTGGCATGTGCATAGCCTGTGCCTAGCCAGTGTCTAGCCTGTGTCTAGCCAGTGTCTAGCCTGTGTCTAGCCTGTGCCTTGCCTGAGACTGGCATGTGCATAGCGTGTGCCTAGCCAGTGTCTAGCCTGTGTCTAGCCTGTGCCTTGCCAGAGACTGGCATGTGCATAGCGTGTGCCTTGCCAGTGTCTAGCCTGTGTCTAGCCTGTGCCTTGCCTGAGACAGGCATGTGCATAGCGTGTGCCTAGCCAGTGTCTAGCCAGTAGCCTGTGCCTAGCCTGTGCCTAGCCTGTGCCTAGCCTGTGTCTAGCCTGTGTCTAGCCTGTGCGTTGCCTGTGACTGGCATGTGCATAGCCTGTGCCTAGCCTGTGTCTAGCCTGTGTCTAGCCTGTGCCTAGCCAGTGTCTAGCCTGTGTCTAGCCTGTGCCTTGCCTGAGACAGGCATGTGCATAGCGTGTGCCTAGCCAGTGTCTAGCCAGTGCCTAGTCTGTGCCTAGCCTGTGCCTGGCTGTGTCTAGCCTGTGTCTAAGCCAGTGTCTAGCCTGTGCCTAGCCTGTGTCTAGCCTGTGCCTAGCCTGTGTCTAGCCTGTGTCTAGCCTCTGTCTAGGCCTGTGCCTAGCCAGAGTGTGCCTAGCCTGTGTCTAGCCTGTGTCTAGCCTGTGCCTTGCCTGAGACTGGCATGTGCATAGCCTGTGCCTAGCCTGTGTCTAGCCTGTGCCTAGCCTGTGCCTAGCCTGTGTCTAGCCTGTGTCTAGCCTGTGTCTAGCCTGTGTCTAGCCTGTGTCTAGCCTGTGTCTAGCCTGTGTCTAGCCTGTGTCTAGCCTGTGTCTAGCCTGTGCCTTGCCTGTGACTGGCATGTGCATTGCCTGTGCCTAGCCAGTGTCTAGCCTGTGTCTAGCTTGTGCCTTGCCTGAGACTGGCATGTGCATAGCGTGTGCCTAGCCAGTGTCTAGCCAGTGCCTAGCCTGTGCCTAGCCAGTGTCTAGCCTTTGTCTAGCCAGTGCCTAGCCTGTGCCTAGCCTGTGCCTAGCCTGTGCCTAGCCTGTGCCTAGCCTGTGCCTAGCCTGTGCCTAGCCTGTGTCTAGCCCTGTGTCTAGCCTGTTCCTAGCCAGTGTCTGGCCTGTGTCTAGCCTGTGTCTAGCCTGTGTCTAGCCTGTGTCTAGCCTGTGTCTAGCCTGTGCCTAGCCTGTGCCTAGCCTGTGCCTAGCCTGTGCCTAGCCTGTGCCCTAGCCTGTGTCTAGCCTGTGCCTAGCCTGTGTCTAGCCTGTGTCTAGCCTGTGTCTAGCCTGTGTCTCGCCTGAGACTAGGCATGTGCCTAGCCTGTGTTGCCTAGCCAGTGTCTAGCCTGTGCCTAGCTTTGTGCCTAGCCTGTGTCTAGGCCTGTGTCTAGCCTGTGCCTAGCCTGTGTCTAGCCTGTGCCCAGCCCAGGGCCTAGCCTGTGTCTAGCCTCTGTCTAGCCTGTGTCTAGCCTGTGTCTAGCCGGTGTCTAGCCGGTGTTAGCCTCAGCTCTAGCCTGTGCCTAGCCAGTGTCTAGCCTGTGTCTAGCCTGTGCCTTGCCTGTGACTGGCATGTGCATAGCGTGTGCCTAGCCTGTGCCTAGCCTGTGCCTAGCCTGTGTCTAGCCTGTGCCTAGCCTGTGTATAGCCTGTGCCTAGCCTGTGTCTAGCCTGTGTCTAGCCGGTGTCTAGCCTGTGTCTAGCCTGTGCCTAGCCTGTGCCTAGCCTGTGCCTAGCCTGTGCCTAGCCTGTGCCTAGCCTGTGCCTAGCCTGTGCCTAGCCTGTGCCTAGCCTGTGCCTAGCCTGTGCCCAGCCAGTGTCTTGCCTGTGTCTAGCCTGTGTCTAGCCTGTGTCTAGCCTGTGTCTAGCCTGTGTCTAGCCTGTGTCTAGCCTGTGTCTAGCCTGTGTCTAGCCTGTGTCTAGCCTGTGCCTAGCCTGTGTCTAGCCTGTGTCTAGCCTGTGTCTAGCCTGTGTCTAGCCTGTGCCTAGCCTGTGTCTAGCCTGTGTCTAGCCCGTGCCTTGCCTGAGACTGGCATGTGCATAGCCTGTGCCTAGCCAGTGTCTAGCCTGTGTCTAGCCTGTGCCTAGCCTGTGCCTAGCCTGTGCCTAGCCTGTGCCTAGCCTGTGCCTAGCCTGTGCCTAGCCTGTTCCTAGCCTGTGTCTAGCCTGTGTCTAGCCTGTGCCTGGCCTGTGCCTAGCGTGTGCCTAGCCAGTGTCTAGCCTGTGTCTAGCCTGTGCCTTGCCTGAGACAGGCATGTTCATAGCCTGTGTCTAGTCAGGTCTAGCCAGGGTCTAGTCTGTGCCCAGCCTGTGCCTAGCCAGTGTCAAGCCTTTGTCTAGCCTGTGCATAGCCTGTGTCTAGCCTGTGCCTAGCCAGTGTATAGCCCTGTCTAGCCTGCGTCTAGTCTGTGTTCAGGGCCGGTGTCTAGCTGCGTCTAGCCTGTGCCTAGCCTGTGCCTAGCCTGTGCCTAGCCTGTGCCTAGCCTGTGCCTAGCCTGTGCCTAGCCTGTGCCTAGCCTGTGCCTAGCCCTGCCTCAGCCTTTGTACCTAGCCTATGCCTAGCCTGTGTCTAGCCTGTTCTAGCTTGTTTCTAGCCTCGTGTTCAGCCTTGTCTAGCCTGTGTCTAGGCCTGTGTCTAGTTTGTGT